>OMNN01031236.1:0-16766 GCA_900302755.1 Chromis chromis | reverse complement strand
CGCTGCAGGGGTGTCTAACTGGGGAGGATATGCTGTGGCCTGTGGACTCTACCTGCTCCACACTTGCCCCTCACACCAGCGGTACCTAAAGAAAGGATTGGGACTGCAACCAGTAACCCCCCAAGAACAGCTGCAGGACTGGACTGCTAACCTGCCGTCAGTGGACAAGGTAACAGACAAACAAACACTACTGCAATCTTTCTTTTCAGGATTCTTTCTGCTCTCTCACATTCCTCTTAATAAACAGTTTAGTGTGTTTAAAATTATCTTCAGCAAAAAGTTTTTCAAGCCAGTTATTGTAATATTCTGAATTCCACAGGGAACTTGATTGCTTGTTTTTTTTTCTTTGTGAATGACACCATGAAGCTGAATGATGATGAATAGTTAAGACATGAAACTAAGCTAAAAGGACAGTAAGAATCGTCCATTTGTCAGGTCGCCACAAAAACACGACTCCAAATGAATGCTAATTTAGACATTGCACATCTCTGCCTCTGCCATTTACACACTCCATCTCTGTCTTCCTTTGTACACCAGGAGGAATCTTTCCTTTCAACTCTGGTGAAATTTGGAATCCGAAGTGGGAAAACTGGTAACCTCGCCATGGAGGTGGATGGCTTGACCTTTCACCCCACACACTCTGACATCATCACCAGACTACTGGAAGCAACACAAGGCCCCAGCATGCAAAACCCTTAAACATCTCCTCATGTCCATTTTTTATAGAGGTACAGTTCAAGAAGGGATTTATCTGTCTTATTAGTCTAGCTTTAATACTAGTCTGTATGTTGACTTAAGCCAAGAGCAATGTCAGTTTTTCTTTTCATCTGTTGAGACTGTAATCGGATTCAGAAAGCAAACACCAACATGAAGAGTATAGAACTGAGCATGGTAGACATCCCATCTTTAAGAAGAAACAACAGAAAAATACAGTAAAACAGATACATATAGTATAATAGATATAATAGATATATCAAGTACTACTGTGTTGAAGGTTTAAATGTAAAAAATAAACCGCTAGTGGATGTAAGAATAAAGACTGTACTAATTCCTCTCAGAAAACAACTGCAGCTTAAACATTCTTCAAGTTGTGAAGAAGAACCTTAAAACACCCAATCAAGAGAGCTCAGATGTGAAAGTATCACAGTTTGCAGAAGACGTCCACAGCACAATTGTAGAAGTGATGCTGCACAATATTTATCAGCCTCCAGAATTGAAAGGCTAAATTGGAATTAGCCAGAAAAATAGAACAACAAGCCAGAAAGGTTGTGGAGCAAAATGTAATAGATAGACGAGACCAAAAAAAGTGATCCCAAAACAACATGATCCAGATCATTACACCTCATCTGTATCGATGATGGAGCAGATGATGGCAGCAGCTGGATGGATTTAGAAATCTATAGACACATTTTGTATGTTTATGTACAGAGCAATACTTCTATTCTTATTAGTCAAACCTTCACACTGCAGCAAGACAGTGAGCCCAATCACACTGCCCATAAAACAAAGCTTTTGTCAATGACAGAATTTGAAAGTCTCAGCCCAGCCAAGTCTGTAACCAGTTTTAATTTTTGCAGATGCATCTTACCTCCCGAAAAGAAGAACCCTGTAACAACTGTAAACTGAAAGAAGTTGTTTTCCAGGCCTGGATAAATATTTCTAATTAAGATATGGTGTTAGTGGGTCGTGTACTTTATGCCATCATTGACAATCAACTGTTAACTCACTTTTGCACATCTGATTAAAAGTTAAAAGTGCTCTTTGTATTAAATGACTAAATGTTTGTGCATACTGTATATAGTAAATAGTGTGAAATAAAAGCTACATTTAAATAATAGCCTGTATTTAATCTCATCAATGTGTTTTCATCTCTCCAAAGTAGCAAAAACATCAAGTTTCACTCCACTGTTTATCCTGTCTATGTATCAACCCCTGTCTATCTTTAACACTCTTTCACTCTACAGATATTCCTCTCTGTCAGGGGTTCTCCACTCTTTTCTCTTTTCTGCTCCAACTTGAACCACTGAGCTTTTCAAAGATTAACCTCATGTAACTCCTCTTCACTCAAACATTAACTGTAATGAAAAAAGATAAGAGAACACTAGAATGTTTGATGAGGCAAACTTTGACCAAGTTATATCATGTCCTCCTCTACCACTACAATCACCTTTTACTATAGTTGGACTGAAAAATAACCACAGAACCACCTAGGTAATTTGCTGCTGCCTTAGGACTGAGTTAAAAACTGGAAATTAACCACAGAAACCACTTGACAAACCACTGAGGAGACCAAAGTAGTGGCAGTTTAAGTAGAAGTGTGTGTTCTGAGATGCAGCATACAGATAATTTAAAATGTCTGAGTCCTGCTGAGTTGAGGCTGTTAATCAGGCAGAAGGATTCCAGGATAAGAACCACGACTGGACTAGCTAACGGTAAGAACCAGTCTATCACCTTTAGTGCTGCATGTGACACTGGAACTCTACTCCAGCAATCATTTGCAGCTTACACTTGCAATCTGAGATCGTTTAAAACCAAGGCCTAAATGTAATGCTGAAATGTTGATACATTTCTATTTAAATTTGAATTATCCGTAAATTAACTGCCAAGTTTGTATTAGTCTAGAATATTATATTATGCACCAAGCATTAATCAGAAACTGAAACAGTGCAGCTGCTTGTTGTTGAGCTACTCAAAGAAAAGTCAGCTTCTAAATAAGCTGGACTTGTTTTCTTTTGAAAAATTGACCAGTTCAACTGACATTTATTAGGCTACTACGTTCTTGGTTAATTTGACCTGATTAAACAATTTTCAGATTTAGTCATGCTATTTAAAAAGGATGTTATAAACACTGATAACAGCTGTATAGTGTGAGAGCTGGAAATGCTGTGATGATCATTTGTAGCAGGGGGTTTAGCATGGGATAGCCTACAGGTGTTCTTAACGGGAAAAAAAGACGTATGACTGCCTCACTGAATGCAAGACTTTAGTCCTGCTGTTAAAGATCATGCACAGATTTACATGAACACCCACCTCAGTAATGGACTATATGAAATAAACTATGCATGAGTACATTTCTAAAATCTGTGTTATGTTTTTATTCATGCTCTATAGTGGCCATAGCATTAATTATTGTTGGAACAGTTTTGTTATTCACAATAAACATCAACAAAAAATGTATTACCACCTAGTACAACTTTATGCATGTCAGGTGAAGTGTTCAAGTGTTTGGACAAAAGTATGGAGGATGAAAAATGACCAAATTATCAATAAATACATAGTAATAATTGAAAATAAATACTTACCTTGTACTTTAAAAAACTGTGGACAGTCTGGCCTTTAGAAACCCCATCCATACCCAACCAATCTCCAACTGACCCAACAGGAATTCATGCACATGTGTTGTGTTAACGTTTGCCTCACATGTGAAAAGTTCCTGATTTTAAACCGTGCGGAAACATGCTTATTTGTACATATTTACTGGTGCAGGTAGATCATATTCCTCAGTCAAGCAGTGAAGTAGACTGAAGCATGGACTAAAGCAGAGGGACACCAGGAACATGACCAATGCCACTGTTTGCTTTCATCTGACTTGGCAAATTGTCTGGTTTCGCTGACTTCTGGCTTTACAAAAACCATGATATACTTCATGACATCACTCCCACACTGAATTTTTCTGGCCTCTTTTTATTGTTTAATTTTCTGTTGTTAGTTTTTCCCTGGATCTTTATTTCTCTCCATTGTTGTTTATTACAGATGGATTCCCCCCCAAAATATGTCACACTTCAGAGACTATAAGTAACACTTTCCTCTTTAATGATATATCATTCCACCCACCCAAAACTCGTCCACTATTAATCAGGCCGTTAATTCGTGTGACCTGACCTGACTCGTTAACTGCATTGCCTACAAAAATAAGGCCAGTGTTGTGGACCACTTTTGTCATGTTTACCATAGTTAAGCAAATCAAACTGCTCAGTCAAATAAATCAGTCAAGTAGACAACATCCCAAACTGTACCTGACGAAAAATGCAGCTTAAAACATGGCTGGTGATGGTAGTAATGACAGCTGGTATGTCACACCAGATAGTGTTTTAGTGTTGCATTAACAGTATCTCATGCTAACAACTCCATTTTGGAGCTGCTCAGTCAGCCTCACAGAGTAACAGTTAAAGATGTTTCATGGCTCAGAATGCTGTATCCAAGTTAGACACTTGTCATGTGATCAGCTTAACATTGTAATACATTTGACCTGACTACATTTAAGTCAGTCATTTACTTTACCTTATATATTTTTAATTAATTGACATTATTTTGTAAAAATCTGTTTTCACTTTGAGATTAAAGGGTTGTTTTTTGCAAATTCTTGTCAAAAGCCAAAATATATCGACCATGATTTCATGTATAAAAGCAACAAAATGGTGAAACATCCAAGGGGGTGAATACTTTTTATAGGCCGTGTATGCTGTAGGTTACTTACACTCAGCAGCTGCTAACTACCTTTCAGAAAGTGATGTGGCAGTTATCTAGATCATGTATGTAGAAAAAGACAGATCTATCGGTTGGTCTTTTATGAAGAACAAAAAAGCAACCCTCTCTTTATTTTGTCTGACAAAGTGATGTTTCTTTTACGACAAGACAATTTTTAACCAGACCGGCATGCAAAGAACACATTCCATTATGTGTAGTGTCCATTTTGACTGATCCAGACAGAGAAGGCTCTAAAAAGTTGGTCTATTTGCACTGCTGGAGGCCACAGATCAACCAGTGTGTTGCAGTTCTTTCTTTCCCCTGGATGTCAGCTGTCTTCAAACTGAGAAGCCCCAGATACAACTGCATGCTGCTAAGACATGCAAATCGTTTTACATCTTTTGAAATATTTCTTGTAAGAAGAAGAAAAGTCTGTCATGTGTAAGTAGGTGAACTGGCCCAAATGTTTTGTCTGTTTCTATTATTATGCACATAAAACGTGTCTGTTTGTCAGGGTACCAGCAGGCGAATGTGGTCATCCTGCCCAATCATCAGGCAGATGACTTTGAAGCCTTCTGTCGCAGTAATCCTGCCCCCTTGCCGCTCCTTTATCGCAGCCAATCAGGAGAGACTTCCTGTCCACCTCTGGCTAAACATGCTGACATAAGGTAGCACACACACATTCAACACACACTCAGCAAGACATTTTGTATTGCCGTTTTCTTTTCCTTGCCTGAATATGACTCAAAAGACAAATAACTGACCTGAATCCAAAACGTCAAGTCTCTGTCGATTGACTTATGTCTTGAAGCACAAAGGTAAATCTGCTGCTTGAGATTCCTCTAATGATTCTCAGTAATGTTTAGAATGATTCACCTCTGTGAGCAGATTTCATATTAACTGAGTTGCAGTTTTACTTTTATGACTTCTCTCTCTGTGTTGGTGAAACTGCTCTAGTGATGTGCCACACTCTTAACCTCTAAAGGTTAACCTGCTAAACTCTTAAGCACACATTTTTCAGTAATCTCACACGTCAGATGGAACATATTTGCTCCTATTTTAATCAATCAATTGATCCACACAGGTCGAATCATAGGTCATGTTTCAATGCCGATACACATGTAAATACACTACAGGCCAAAAGTTTGGAAGCAAGATCAAATTTGTTCAAAAAAAGATCAGTTTCCCTGGTATACTTTGCAACAAAATCAACATGATCATCATATAAAGAGTCACTCATCAGAATGCATTTTTACTATAATGATCAGGTATTTGGGTTTTTCTTGCTTAGACTTTGCTTTCTTCAAAGTAACCTCCACTCTCTTTAACAACAGCATGGCATATATGAGGCATTCGTTCCACAAGTTTTTTAAGGTATGTTCCAGGAACTGCATTCCAAGCTTTCTTAAGTTCATCAGTGAGAGAGTGCTGATTGGTGGGACGCACTTTTCTGATCCAATCCGTCCCACACAAGCTCAGTTGGTGAGAGGTCTGGAGACTGAGGTGGCCAAACCATCTTTCGAAGAACACCTTTTAAAAAATAAATTGAGGAAAATGGTGCTTATCAATGAAAGCAAAGTCAGACCATGCAGTAAATACATCCCAAAATCCATAGAATTCATACTGGTTTTTAAGAAAGGCATTGTGAACAGAAACTTGAAGTTGCTTCCAAACTTTTGGCCTGTAGTGTATAAAAAACTTTTAAAAAAAAGAAAAAAAAGAAAAGCTTTTATTGTTAAATTTTATGTTACTCTGAGCTGAGTTGTACTGTAATTTCTATGTTTTTCTGTTCAGTCTACATCATTTGAGTAGCCTATGTTGAAAAGTGCTTCATAATAAAATGATGATTAGGCCACATGATTTATGGAAACAATACTGTAACAATACTTCTGCTGATGTACAAGTGGTAAATTCATGTTTTTTTGTTTTCTGATCAGGTGATATGGAGGCACAAAGGAGATCGTCCATCTACGCTGGGAAACAACACTCTAATAGTAGACTGGATGCCACAGAAGGACCTCCTGGGCCACCCGCAGACCAGAGTCTTTGTAGCTCACGGAGGAACCAATGGAGTCCAGGAGGCCATTTACCACGGGGTCCCTGTGCTCGGCATACCCTTGTTCTTTGACCAGTATGACAACCTTCTACGTCTGCAGGACAGAGGAGCTGGAAAGATCCTTCAGCTGGCTGATCTTAATGGCAATACTTTTGAGGAAGGTCTTAAGGAACTTCTCCATCAAGACAGTTACAGACAGAACATTCAAAGACTGTCACGTCTGCACAGAGATCAGCCAATGGCACCCATGGATCAGGCTGTGTTCTGGGTAGAATATGTGATACGTCACAAAGGGGCTCCTCACTTGCGTACAGAGGCTTATAAGATGCCCTGGTACTCATACCACTGTTTAGATGTGCTGCTCCTATTCCTAACTGCAGTCACTGTGCTGCTCCTGTCTACTGTGGCTGTTTTCCGATTTATATGCTGCAGAAGACAAAGGAAGACAAAGTCCAAACAGAACTGACTGAGGTCAGGTTTGTTGAGAAGTAAGCTTCAATGAGTTCTCTAAAGCGTTGTATTTGGACAGCAACATATCTTAAAGGTGGAGTCTGGAATTCTGGACAAATATTGTTGAAAGTTGGCAAGTTAGTATATTTAAAGAGCATCTGTGGCACATTATCCTCTTGCTGTTTACTGACCTCTTCATCTCACCTTTGCCTGACTTTCCCTCTGCCCTGTGCAAGAGTACGAATGCACATGAGTAGGAATGTCTAATGTGGATTAGAACACACACTCCACCTTTAAGTTGTCTTAATTTTCTCTTAATTATTTATGATGTAAAACAACAATCTGTCATTTGCCTTAACAGTACAATAAATGTAATGAAAATAATAAATGCCTTTTCTGTTTTTCCTCAAATTGTTGGTGATAATGCCATGCTGACGGCATGATTCTGTGATTTTACGTCAGCTGTGATGGGCCAAACCACCTTTTACTGCTGGGTACTGATCATGATCAGTTGACGCTATCCATTTCCAATGTAACAAATGCCAAAACTGTTGAGTATATTTTGGTTCAACCAGTTCAGATGTGATGAAATAAAGTCCAGACAGTCAATTTATTCAATTACCTGTGTGACAAATTCCCTTCCATTCCCTTCAGAAAAACAATTGTGTGTTCCATAAAGGATTGATCAGTGTATTCTGTGCTAATGCAGATAAGAAAGACAGCACTGAAGCACTTTTCTTTAGCTTTTAGTGAATTTGGCCAGCTTTTTTGTGATACTTCAACACTTTCACTTGTAAAACATTATCAATACAGAAATTTTACTTGCAATGGAACGTTTTTACTATGAGGTTTTGATATTTTCCCTCACTAAAGGATCTGAATTCTTCGTCTACTATCAATCCTAAGAGTGCTATGAGAGGACATGCCATGGATCAGCTGAGTTCACCTCTGAGATGTGTCACCTACACTCAGTGAGCCACAGTATTTGGCACAAAACTGGAATTTGAAATAAACAAACCTCCAGGTCAAAAACCTGGTGATAATAAAAGCATGCTATTTCGAGAGCATGACAGCTTACATTTAAAACATTTAAAACCAATTTATGTGCACTTGTAAGATGAACTGATACTCATTTGGCTCAACACCACATAAACAACTATAATAATCTTTTCAAAGATGGCACAGGCTTGTATGGTGACCTTGTAACAGCAAAAAACACATTCACAAACCCTGTACACAATACACTGTAAAGGGTTTTACCAGTTGTTTAACAACAATACTAAACAAAGCAATAGACATTTGATGACGTGACAAAAAATAAATAATCACTTTGTCATTTACAGAACATTCATTGCAGCTCCACAGCTTCATGTGACACGTGCCATGTTCCTGTACTCAGCATACCCTTGTTCTTTGACCAGTATGACAACCTTCTACATCTGCAGGAGCTGGAAAGATCCTTCAGCTGGCTGATTTTAATGGCAACACTTTTGAGGAAGGTATTGAGGAACTTCTCCAT
The DNA here is from genome assembly GCA_900302755.1 of Chromis chromis. Taxonomy (NCBI): domain Eukaryota; kingdom Metazoa; phylum Chordata; class Actinopteri; family Pomacentridae; genus Chromis; species Chromis chromis. Next base: position 8,274 of record OMNN01031236.1, on the reverse strand, counting down.
CAAGACAGCTATAGGCAGAACATGCAAAGACTGTCACGTCTGCACAGAGATCAGCCAATGGCACCCATGGATTAGGCTGTGTTCGGGGTAGAATATGTGATACGTCACAAAGGGGCTCCTCACCTGCGCACAGAGGCTTATAAGATGCCCTGGTACTCATAAAGCTGTTGAGATGTACTGCTCTTATTGCTGACTGTTGTAACTGTGCTGCTCCTGTCTACTGTGGCTGTTTTTAGGTTTCTATGCTGTAGAAGAAGAGGGAAGACAAAATCCAAACAGAACTGACTGAGGTCAGGTTTGTTGAGAAAAAAGTTTCACTGAGTTCACTGTATTTAGACAGAAACATATCTTTAAATGTGGAGGCTGGTATTCTGGACAAATATAGTTGATTGAAGCAATAACCAATAAATCTTTACTCACAGGGAACTTTTTTAATCATTCTAATACTGAATATTTTGCATGAAAATTCTTCCTTGAGGAACACAACATTGTAAAGGATGGACTAGTGTATCCTATGCTGAAAAAGGGTAGATCATTGACCTAGTCTGTGCTCACTACCTGCGGCTGCGACGGCAGGCTGCTGCAGTTAACCGCGCTGTGTTTGGGGTAAAAGAAGAAAAAAAAACCATTCTGGCCACCAGCCTGGAACAGACCGGCTGTTCGGGAAACCTCCCGAACCTCCCGATTGCCAGCCCGCCCCTGACCGTGTCTGTGACAAATAAATGGATCTATTTCGCAAGGTTTACTCCCTCCCATGCTGCCTGTTTTGACAGGGGCCCAGACGGCTTGTTACCAGCACAAAACGAGCTAACACAGTAGTGTTGTTTACTGCGGTTTACGCCACAGAGCTGAGAAGGTAACAGCTGCTTGGTGCGGGTCTGCGCTCTCCGAGTGCTTTTCTAGTGTTTTTGCTGCCATTTATCTGTTTGTTTATCTGTTTGTTTGTTAGCAAGATAACTTGAAAAATGAATGGATTTTAATGAAATTTTTAGGAAATGTTGATAATGGGACAAGGAACAGATGATTAAATTTAGGTGGAAACCACAAAGGAGGAGGCATAGCTCAATAGGATGAACATCTGGCTACAAAGCTGTGGGCCCTGGTTTGAGTCCCGTCAGTGCCAAGGAAAAAAAGTTTTGTAGGGGCGGCTGTGGCTCAGGTGGTAGAGCAGGGTGTCCAGTGATAGTAAGGTTGGCGATTTGATCCCCGGCCCCTCCACATGCCGAAGCGTCCTTGGGCAATACACCTCAGATGTAAATTGTAATTGTAATTGTAAATCACAATATGGGTAGAAATGAGCTGCTTGGCGGAGGTCTGCGCTGTCGGAGTGCTTTTCTAGTTGATTAATGAATTCAACGAGCTCTTCTCATGGCTACCACTTTTTGACCCATTTCACTCAGTCAGGAACCTTCCTAATCAAAAAACACTAATCCACTGCAACTACAGTTCAGACAGAGAAACACAAGGTGATATGGTTTCAGCTATTTTCACCTAAAAATGAAAAAAAAAAAAAAAACGGAAAAATATTTGAACATATAATGCTGCTCTTTGTCTTAAATTGCAGTAAAGTTAACCATTTTAAGCTCTTGTTAATCATGTTTTCCTTACTTGTTTCTGAAGTTTTGCAAAAATGCTGCATACACATCAATGCAGTCATGTAGTAACAATAATCTAATGACCACAAAAACCTGGAATAAATAAAGGCATGCCATGCTTAAAGTATGACAGTTTAGTCAAGTGTATTTTCTTAAGGCACTTATTTGCACTTCTAATGTGAACAGAAACTCATATGGGTTAACATTACATAACTCACTCTAATATCCTTATGAAAGAGGTCACAGGTTTGTATTGCGCAAGCAGTGCTCTGGTGCAAAAAACACATTCACAAAACTGTGCACGGTAAGGAGTACTACCGGCTGTTTCACAACATTATTAAACAAGGTCATGAAAATCAGATGCCATGACGAAGAAATAATCAATCTGTTATTTACACAAAATTCAGAGCAGCTCCACAGCTTCATGTGACACGTGCCACATGTTATTCTTTCACCTATGAAAGGACGGCAGACCTCTGAGACTGGAGTTTGAACTCACACATATAGGGTATCCCTTTCATTGACTGTCAGTCTGTGAACCAGAAGGACTACTGCTGCCTCTCTTGAGCATGGGTAAGTGAATTTCAGAGGCATTTTCACGTCGTGGTTGGTATCCCTTATATGCAATAGGAGTAAGGCGCTAGACATTGGAAGAAAGGCAATCATTTACCTGTCACTTTAAATGACAACTTCCTACACTAGAGGGATAGCCCAGATAGCTTGTCTTGCTCGCAACAAAACCACAGAAGACAGTAAAACATAACAATCAGATATTTTTCATTATTTAAGTTAGGTTACATTGTAGTACTGGTATTATTACTGTTTATATGCCCCATGCTATGCAGCATTCCAGTCATGTTGAAACAATTACAGCATAGATAATGTGTTACGGTAATGTTTCCTTGTTACTGGAACTACATAGGTGACAGTTTGCAGCTATTCTCATTTTTGTACATGTTTCTGTAGCAGTGATTGCTTGCATGGTGTGGAATTGAAACGTTTGTTTGCACTCAAGTTAAAGCTTTCTGCAGCCTGTGCAAGTGTTGTCATCCTCTACAGTAAAGTAAGATCAGGGTTAAATTTCTTGTCTCGAGAAGCCCTTCCTTCTATAAACAGACATCTGTACGTCCCTTGTTAATTGATGCTAACAATATACAACCCAAATCATAATCAAACACAAACATAGGCAAAGACCTATCAAATCAATAGAATTTAAATTCAAAATCATAAACAGAAAAAATACATTCTAATTCCGCATTCTGATAAGAAAATTCAAAAGCTCCTTAATTAAGAAAAAACTTCCAAATAATGTCAGGAATAGTAATGATAATTTTAGTACATTTCAGTTCAATTCAGTGCACTTCAGTTCAGTTACGAGAGATGTGGGTGATTTTATGTGAGGTTTGGGAGTGTTTGTGTGGGGTGAAGGAGGGTAGATGTGGCCAGTATTAAGGGATAATGCACCCTAAAGTGAGGGAAGGGAAAGGAGGAGAAGCCTGGAGAATTGGAAAGAAAAAAGGAGACTTACCTCCACCAGGGTCCAGGAAAGACACAGACATCCAAGCAGCTGGCAAAGTGGGCTAAAGAGGTGATAGAATGACACGTATCTAGTCCTGCTGTTGTGATCAGCTCATAGTTCGCAATTTAGTATGGACCAGGAAACTTTCACACATCTAGGTGGCTCTGGGTTCCAAAGCCACTTTGTTTAATGTAATATATCAAGAGTTTAGGGAAAAGCTGATTGGTCTTCCTGAAATCTCCTTTTTTGAACTCTCACTCTATTGTCATCCATGCTGCCTTTGTAAGCATTTCTCAGCTCACAGGTGTTTCTGCTTTATCACATCTCATCCTTTCCTGTCCGGGTAGAAAAAAAGACTATTTTGTCACTAAAAAATTTTTTTTTCTCTCCTTGACATTTTAGGAGCCATGCCACTGCATCGTGTGTGTGGAGTGTTTGTATTCCTCAGTTTATGTCTGATTTCCATCCCACCACATTGCCATGGAGGAAACATTCTGGTATTCCCTATAGATGGCAGCCATTGGATCAATATGAAGGTTCTGCTCGAAGAACTTCATGCCAGAGGACACAACCTCACTGTGATCAGGGCGTCCACCAGCTGGTACATCCCAGAAAAATCTCCACTTTACACATCCATTACACTTGACATGGGTGTAGGCATGGAAAACTTTTTTGATGTGTTCCTACAGGAGCAGATGAAGGTATGTTAGTATAGATACATGTGTTGGGCTGCATGTGGGTCATTTAACATGTAAAGCACTTTGTACCACTTTTGAAGTATGAAAAGCGCTTTATAAAATAAAGATTGATTTGATTTGATTTGATTTGGTCATTTATGTATAAATTAATCACATTTTTAAACTTTTTTTTTTTTTTTTTAGGCACAGAGAGAAGAAGCTTCACTTCTGACTTTGAAACTCACCATGGATTTCCTTTCTATGATTACTGAGGCTCATTCACTGTGGTCTGATGCCACCATTAAAATCTTTGAAGATAGAAATTTGATGAAAAGCTTAAAAGATTCCCAATATGATCTGTTTCTCACTGATCCAGCCATAGCACCAGGGCTTGTGCTGGCCAAATATCTCAAACTGCCCGTTGTGCTCAATGTACGCTGGATCACCAGTGGAGAGGGTCACTTTGCAATAGCCCCCTCACCTCTCTCCTACATCCCAGTGCCAGGATCAGGCTTAACAGACAAAATGAATTTCATCCAGAGGGTCAAGAACATGCTTTTCCATAGCATCATACTGTTCCAGCAGAAATTCATGGTGGGGCCATGCTATGAAGCCCTCTGTAATAAATATATTGAGGGAGGATGTGACATCATCTCCCTTCTTCAAGAGGCTGACATTTGGCTGTTCAGGTCAGATTTTGTGTTTGACTTCCCTCGGCCCACAATGCCAAATATTGTCTACATAGGAGGATTCCAGTGCAAACCAGCCCAGCCTCTTCCAGCAGACCTGGAGGACTTTGTTCAGAGTGCTGGGGAGCATGGAGTGATCATCATGACCCTGGGAACATTGGTTAATGCTTTGCCCAAAGAACTTGCAGATGAAATTGCCAGCGTTTTTGCCAAGCTGCCTCAGAAGGTAAATGATGCTCTGTGATTGACTTTTTCATTGCAGTGCTTTGGATTGTGACACATTTACAGTATCTGTTGTTTTTGTATCCGTTAATAGACCATAGAACAAAATTTTCACGGCTAATCAGGCAACCCCGGTACAAGCATGGACCATAACCAGATAAGTAACAGCAAAGGAAATTATTATCAAAGTTTTCAAACAATACTACAGGACACAAGAGGTCCAAAGCAACAGGAGAAACTAGACAGGATATGAACTAACACAACTGAAGAAGCTGAACACAAAGCATGGGTGAGGGGGCTAAATTACAAAAGGCTAACAGGCTAAGTACAGAACTAATACGACAATTCACCCTCGTGGTCTAAAGAACAGGAGCAAACAGAACTAAGAACAGGGAGTCCAGAACAACACACACACTCAATGGATACTCATTGTGGGCAGGTTGGTAGGAACAGGCTAAACAAGATACAAATTACTGCTGACAGAAGTATGGGGTTAGCAGCTAAGGTAGGTTAACAGGAACAAGCTGAACTAGCAAAAACAAGCAGCTGGGGACCAGTGGTGTCTGGAGACAGCAAGGGCAAGTTGGTGATCCAGAGTGGTGTGTTCATGGTGTTGGTGTACAGCGGAGTGGTGGGTGATCAGTGAGAGTGTAATCTGCTGTGATCCTAGAGGAGTCGGAGGAAGACAAGGCTGGAGACTGGTCAAAGGTAACTTAAGGCAGAGCAAACATTACTGCAAGGCATAAATCAACTAGCAGATTTTGAAAGGTGGCCTGAGCAGATGCAATGGTGAACAGAGTCAATGGTCTGGCAGAGAGTTAAGGTATAAGCTGTGTCTTTATGGAGACGGAGATGATAAGGAACAGGTGAGTGGGTCTCCTGTGCAATCAGACTCATACACAAACTCACATTACACATGCCAAGAAAGAATGAGAGAGAGGGAGAGAGGTTGGCACTAAGCAACAGTAGAGGCAGGGGGCCTGACAAAAAATGGTATTTTGTTTGGCTATATAAATATGCAAAAGTTAATCCATCTCTAATATGCCAATTTAACAGCAATCTTAACTCTAAAATCCATCCACCAATTTTCTTCCCCTCACCTGAGGTCGGGTCATGGTGGCCCTTTCTCCAGCACACTTCCCACCCAGTTCCTCCTGGGGGATCTGAAGGTGATCACAGGCCAGATGGAATATATAAGCCCACCAGTGATTTCTGGGTCTACCCCAGGGTCTCATCGCAGCTCAATGTCTTAGAAAATTTTCAAAGGAAGTCATCAGGAGGCATCCTAATCAGTTTTCCATTCCCAAACCACCTCAACTGGCTTTTTTTCGACGCAAAGGAGCATCAACTCTACTCTGACATTCCTCTGGATGTTCGAGTTCCTCATCCTATCTCTAAGGCTGAGCCCAGACACCCTATGAAGGAAACCCATCTCAGCCACTTTCAGTCCTGATCTCTGTCTGTCTGTCACTGCCCAAAATTCATGACCATAGATGAGGGCTGGAACATCGATTGACTGGAAAATCAAGAGCCTTGCCTTCTGGCTCAACTCCCTTTTCACCACGACGGTCTGGTACAAAGCCCACATCAATGCTAATGACTGTCCATCTCATGCTCCATTTCAATAAACTCCTAAACTTCGGGTACCAATTTAAGAGAAATTTATTGGTCTCCAATAGAGAACCATAGCCTCAGACTGGGAGGTGCTGACTCTCAACCTAGCTGCTTCACACTCGCCTGCAAACTACCCCAGTGCATGCTGAAGGTTATGGTCTGATAAAGCCAACAGAACCATGTCATCTGTAAAAATCACCATTTGGTAACTCATGGGACACAGTCATAAGCCTTCCAAGTCCACTAAACACATGTGGACTGGCTAGTCAAACTCCCATGACCACCTCAAAAGCTGGCCCACTGTTCCACGGACAGGACCAGTCTACACTGCTCCTCGTGGTTCAATGTCTGGAGCCTTCAGCATCTCAGTTCCAATTTTGTCCATCTTGCTACTGAGAAGCTTCTTGACTACCTCAGTGACCTCTGCAACAGATATGGGTGAGATTGTCCCGAAGTCTTCAGACTCTGCCTCCTCAATTTAGGATGTGTTAGCTATATTTAGGCGTTCCTTGAAATGGTCTTTCCAGCATTTGACAAAATCCCCAGTCTGGGTCAGTAGTTCTACCCCCCAGCTTAATGCAGCATGGGCCAAATCCTGCCTTCCCTTCCTGAGGTGTTAATTGATTTTCCAGAACCTTACCAAGGCTAGCCAAAAGTCCCTCTCCATAGTCTCCTGGAACTCCTACCACACCTGAGTCTTTGCTTTTGCGACTGCAGAAGCTGCAGCCCTTCTGGTCCCCTGGTACCTGTCTGCTGCTTCAGGAGACCCCTGTGCCAACCAAGCCCGAAAGGCCTCTTTCTTCAGCCTGATGGCTGATACCACCAATGGAGTCCACTAACCAGTTCTTAATTTGCTTCCCCCACAGGCACCAACAATCTTTTGACCACAGGTCCAAACAGCCGTCTCTGCAATGGAGGCTTTGAACATGGCCCATTCAGATTCCATGGCAGCAGTCTCCCCCAGGATGCATGGTTTGAGTTGAAGACCCTACAGACCCTTCAACAACCAGAGGTCAGCATGCCCAGGTGCCCTGCCCTTCCTGCTGCCCAGCTTGTATTGCAACCAACCCTAATGCCTCTCCCTGCTGGTGGCAGGCCCACTGGATGACAGCCCCATGTCATATATTAGACCAAAGCTTGGTCACCAGACACTTCCCTCCCCCACCTGGGTTAAGAAAAGGGCACCAGTATCCCTGTTCTAGACGAGGTAGTGCCACTCCTTGGATCCGAAATCATTAGATTGTTTTAAATCGCTCTTTGTCTGGTCCCTTCCCTTGGACCTGTTTGCCAGGGAAGACCCTACCAGGGGGATAGTGCCCTACACAATGTCGCTCCTTTGTTCACAGGAGCACACAAAGCTCCCGACTCCGCCAACGTGAAAATTCTTCAGGGGGTTAACTTTGAAATAAACAAGAAAATTGGAAAAAAAAAAGAGTTTACAGACGGACAAATCAGTAGTCCAAAAAATACAACAGATTACAAAAGGGATGTATAGTGTTGTGACAGACTGGCAGTCTGCCCAGGGTCTTCAAAAAGTCATAATATGTGGGTACACTAGACAAATGGTTGATTTATAAAAGAAAAGAAAATATGGTAATGTCATTCAATACCTAATTCCTTCTATAAATCAATGACCCAATCTGTGAAACATGTTGCATTGCATTTCATAGTTTTTAAGAAGATATATAAAACTTTAAGAAATGAAAAGTTACTCTGTTTAATCTGCATCTTTGAATAGCCCATGTTGGAAAATGCTTTATAATTAAAAGGAATCATTATTAGGCCGCATAATTTGTGGTAACATCATTATATTTATTCTCTTTCTGCTGATGTACAAGTGGTAAATTCATGTTTTTTTGTTTTCTGATCAGGTGATATGGAGGCACAAAGGAGATCGTCCCTCTACGTTGGGAAACAACACTCTAATAGTAGACTGGATGCCACAGAAGGACCTCCTG
>OMNN01031235.1:0-18554 GCA_900302755.1 Chromis chromis | reverse complement strand
TTTGGTGCATCTGTCTGTCTCTGTACTGTATTTAATTTTGTGATTTGTTCTTGCTTTATTCACTTGAGTTTTCTGTATGTGAAGCACATTGTAAATAAGTGCTAAAGCTTTACCACTTAATTACATTCTTTTCAAGGTTGAAGTGGAAAAAACAATAAAAAGAGGACAGAAAAACACAAGACAGACTAAAATACACCTCTAAAAACTGCTCTTGCTGAATGAAGGTGAACATTTTTAGATTTCCAGATTCCAGGAACATGTGCATATTTACATCCTTTGCAACCTGAGAATACAATAGAAATTCACATTTAGGTAAACTACGAATTCTGGTTGAACTTTTTGGCTCTTCTTTCGTTGCAAAGTCATAATGCAGCAGCATAAACAGCTTCTCCCTTTAATTTCCAAATCACCCCCCTTTTCTTTTTCATGACACTTTACTGAGCACAATACTTTTATCTGCTGCAATAAAACCTCGAGTCCTGACAGACAGACACACTGACTGTATGTGTGTTCCGCTGGTGTGTGTGTTCCCCGTCCTGCAGTGTTATTTGCTGTTATCCCGGGACTCTGGTGGTGTTTGATATCATCCCCTGCGGTGCCCTCTTTAGACCCTCTTTAGCGCCTGGTGGGGCAGCCCAAAGGCTAAGGCAAGCCTGTGATTGTAGCCCCCCGCCGTGCCGGGAATGAGGGGCCTGCCTCCCTCCAATTACACCCAACCCAGCCCCATGAAACGTGGGGCTTTACGGCTCTTATCCAATATGAACCCCAGGCAATAGAGGGCAGGCAGAATAGGGCAGCAGCAGGTAGTAATGGAGCTTAAATGGCAACAGGCATTCCACAGTGTGAGGCCTCTCCCACTGCAGGAGACAGGTAGGGCGACAGGTGAGGGATGGATGGTGCAGCCAGTGAGAAGGTTCACGCACAGAAACACGTGAGCGCATCGAAACATGTCTGTGCATGTGCTGACACACACTTATTTTTGGGTCGGTCACTATTTATATGACTGTAAAAGCCATTTTACTTTGCTTTAATTACAAATGTCCTCATGTTCCTTGCAAATATCCTCAAAGAACAATCATAAATGTATTAAAGAAAACCTATGTTTTATGGAGTTCTGGTGACTAAACTGCTCTGGGCGAAGGTTTGGTTACATACTGGTGTGAGGCACACTTTGGCAGGTTGGGTAGAATGACTCCATCACATACCAACTACCTCCTCCCCATTGTTCTGAGAGTATTTTACAGTATATTTAAACCAACCGCCTTTACACCTGTAAATTGAGCCATAGGCCATCCATAAATAGGAGGGACCCCAGGAAAGGGGCTGGACAGGTATTGTAGCCCCTGCTGTGAGACCCACTGGGCAGCCCCGGGAAGCTCTGGAGTGGCAGCACATCACTGTGGAACTGTCAGTTATAAATCAAAGAGATTCAGTGTGGTGGTGCCTTTTCGTGTGAATTCATGTTGATTGAAAGAATCCCTTGTAGCAGATGAGGGAAAACTTGATTCGAGACAATGTGCATGAAAAGTTATTATGAACACCAATGATGTGTGTTGTTGTTTTTCTGCACAAATTACAAGATAGAAAGATCATTTTAATGACTTATAAGCACAAAAATGATTCATCCCTCAATCGACAAACTGCATGCTTTCTGCACGTTAACCTGCATATTTCCATGTGTTCATGTGATCACACAAATAGTCAAAAATTATGCTTTTGAGAAGTGGACTAAGCCCTAATATCCTCACTAAATTGGGCTATTTTTCATAGCAATCTTGCATAATGCAGGTTTAGGCACCATGAATGACTGAAATCACATTTTCCAAATATGTAAATATACATTCACTGGCCACTTTATTAAATACACCTGTGAAATCAATCACTCCTGCCGTAAATTCTACTGTTGCAAAGCATCTACATTTTCAGTTTTCATTGACATTGTCAGAAAGGTGAGGTGGTTGTAATTTTAATACTGAGGTCATAGTGGGCAACGGTGGTGTACTGGACTGCATTATATTAATAGGTGTTCCTAATATATTGCCCCACTCATTTATGTGAATGTGAGGGACAAAACATGAAGAACACTTTTAAATATAATGAAATACAATGTACATCCACCATGTGCTCGTCCCTCAATAATTAATATAAAGTAGAATTATCACCTTTATGACAACATCAACAAAATGTGAAGATAAAGAAAGAAAGATAAAGAAACTTCATAAAAGTGGAATTTATGGCAGAGCTGTTGTATTAGATTGCATTAGATTTTATCAAGCCTAATAAAGTGGCCAGTTTGTGTATATTGGAGATTTTGTGAATATCTTTTTAAAAAATCCATGAGTCCATCATTGTAAATGTAGACGAGAAAAACCGGAGAGGACGGGTGAGACCGACCAAAGGGAAAGGTGTTGCCCAACATATAGGTGCCCCTGCTGCTAGCCCACTATGTAACCCCCATGTGGTAAACTAATAGCACCCCAGCCCAGTTCCCTCCGTGTCTCAGGTGTGGGTTTAATTAAGCTAGCATTGTTCAGATTTTGCTAAATGTATTTACAGGGCAGTCATGTCCTAAACACCCGGCAGTAACCTGAGATGCATGAATGACGATTGTGATTTTATGGTAGGAGGGACCCCAGGAAAGGGGCTGGATAGGTATTTTAGTCCCTGCTGAGAAGCCCAGTGGGCAGCCCCATGAGGTATAGTAGTGACAGCACAACCCAGTGGAACTTCCATCGATCTATCCGACCATTTTCTATACCTGTTTTATCCTGTCACTGGGTGGCTGCAGCCTGTTCCGCCTGACATAGGGCAAAGGGAAGGTTACACCCTGAACAGGTCGACAGTCCATCATGGGGTCCCAGTGGAACAGTCAGTTAAAAATCAAAGCTGTGTTATTTTTACCTCCAAATATGGAAAAAACCTTTTACGTTCATCTTTGTTGTATGACGTTGATGGGCTGTCCTCTGCCAGTCTGTAGAACAAAAAAAGCAGCCATCAGCAGAGATTGCAAGATTCCATTTTTGGAAGAAAAAAAAAGCTTTCAGTAGTCAGTTTTTTCACACCTAACAGCATATGATTAGTGCATTATCCCAACATGTAAAAGAATCAAGAAGGGATGCTCTTATATTATACTATAATAATATATAATTATACTATAGTAATTCAAGAATGCTATTTTATTGAAGTTATACCATGCAGAAATTAATCATGTTTTACCGGTCCACATGTACAATGAATCAATGCGAACTGACTCATGGACACTGCCCACACCCAGAGAGAGACTGGTAGGCTTGTGCAACATGTGTGCGTGACAGTGCAGTTTAAATCTCATGAACCTCGAAACCTGCAAGCAGGTTTGAAAGTTTCTTTTGAAAAATTGCCAAAATTACACAATTTCTCCAGGTGAGAAACTGTAAAACCAGAAAAGCTCATCTGACTTTTAGGCCAAACAGTTCTTTAACCTAACTCGTGTGACATTTGTTTCCGTCAGAAAAAATAATCAGTCATTAGCTTAAAGTCACTTTATTCTACATGACTAATTTAAAGAAACTGTTCACAACAGATCCTGCAAAAAGAAAAGCTTCTGTGACCCTCAGAGCAACTGAGAAGTCATGACTGACTCAGCTGTGACCAACAGTCACAAGGCAAGAATTCTGACTTCTCAGGTGAACTGCAGGCAGTGTTAACACAGAGCAGAGAGGAGATGACAGCAGAGTAAGAGGAAAATATAACATACTGGATCCGTAAAATAAATGCAGCATGGCTCAAAAATTGGTATATAGTGAAGCAAGTTGTCAGCGAGTTGATGGAAGATACAATGAAACATATTTCTAGAGTTGATGTGTAGAGAAGTGAGAATAACAGAATGGAAATAGGCTTAGTCAAGTAGCCAATCTATAGCACGTGGAGCCTATATTTTTGTTTCTTTCCAGTACTGTTAACACCTGTAGGCACATGCGAAAATATTCTACATTTTGGTTCCAGTTTTGTATCAATGTTGTCAAATAAATAATATTCAAGTCTTATTTTTATTTTGTATGGCATTACAACTGTGCACTAAACACATTTTTTAGTTCTCCCTACTTCTAGCCATGGTTGTGCTGTTTCATAGAGGTGCAGGATTTATGCACAGTGAGTCAAAATGTGATAGGAGCAAAAAAACAGCCAGAAACTGCTTGGAGTTCAGAGGGTCAAAGAACTCTGCAGCAACTGTAAGGCTAGTGTTCTACTTTCTGCATCCACGAGTATTGAAAGGTCCACTAGGATCAGAGTGACGTAAATTTTGTCTTCAGAGGATGTACATGAGACAATTTTTTATACACTATAAGTTCACAAAATGCATGTGTGCCAAATACATAGATTTATCACTGTATCTATGAAAACATTGATGCAGTCTATTGATGTAAGAGGAGCTTATTTGGTTTATTGAAAACACTATAAAAACAGTAGAGTAACTGTTGCACTTCTGGATGTTGCACATTGCTGAACAAATATGAAAATGTAATGACTTAAAGTAGTACAAGAAGTACATACAAGGTGCAGTTGTATGTAAACATGTGTAGGTTTAGTATATAAATAGACGGCGCATTGGAGATGAAGGTGCATAAGGTCAAAGGCGCAAAAGTTGTAGATATTTCCAGATGTCTGTAATCTGTAAATGTGACAGTGAGTAAATTAAGAGTGAATAGATTAAATTAAACTGACTTGACACCCACAGATTTGTTATATTTGCAGCAACATATGTTCTTGGCATGCCTCTAAAACTTGACTGACTGTTACATGTTGCATATTGTGGATGTTCTAAGCCAGCTGATCCGTGCAATTCATGCTTTGCATGTACAACACCGACCAATGAAACAAAACGCCCACATGTAAAGAGTCCTACCAGCAAAAGGGGACATCTAAGCCAAAAAAAAACTCTGCTTATTGTTTTTCTTTGGCTGCAGAGCGACTGTTGTTTTTGGCTGCAGATCATCTGCCTGTGATCCTTTTTAATGCCATCTGACCCCTGGCATCTGAGCCACAGTTATGGAGGCACTTCCTCTCTGCCTGGAATTTAGCGACGCAATTAACACAAACTCTCTCTGATGTCTTATCAGAGGTACAGAGTGTGAGTGGAGTCAGAAGTGGAAAGAGAGCAGAGGTGTTGTTGTAAAGGTTACGGTGCGACCAAAACACTAACAGTTACTTTGCCAGTCGAGGGAAACTGGCAGATCTGAGTTTATGAGGCTACGGACTGATTGTGCTAATAAACACAATAAACTAAATGTGTTAAAGACAACATCAGTTTGTTGATGTAACAGATATTATTATTACTGGGATGTGTAAACTGAGCCTTATCTCAGAATATGTTAGGGTACATGGAAACTCATTACACATGTTTCAAAGCATTTTTTCAAATCAACCACTATTAGACAGGCCCCAAATATGCAGACCTATTTATATATTAACTATGCTTCCACATGCAAACAGTGGGTTGTTATTTTTTTAAGATGGAGGGTAAATTTGCAGTATTAAAGCAGCAATAGGGATTCTGCAAAAACATAGGGACATCTGTAAGAGATAAAAAATCAGCAAGAAATATACGTTTGTATTTAAACTGAAAAATTTAATCCATCTTCCATGTGGTTGAAGAACAACAATACAGTGTCTTCAGGATAAGCACATTTCTGTTTTTCTCATTCCTTTAAACTTTCTCAGAGTTTTTATCTGATGGTATCACCACACTCTCAAAGCGTGTCCTGTTTTTACTGCGAGCAGGCCACATTTAAATACGAATAACCCCTTTAATCAAGGTGTATAAACCCTATGGAATGCCCTCTGTAAACTGCCCATTCATATTCATTGATGTTACAATCACAGTGAAATAACTCTTTGTAATTGTAAACGGTTGTAAAAGCCGTCATTAATCTGGTCTGTATCTGGATGCCTGAGATACAGTTTGTTAGGCTACCACGATCAAAGCTTTAGCTTTAATCCCTAAATATAATATGCAAAAAAAAAAAAAAAAAACTCTCATTGATCTCCAGGTGCTGTCTCACCACGCAGATACTTGTCTCTGAGTTTTCTCCTGCCACTGCAATGGAGCAGAATTATATGACATGATATAGAGCAGATGTTCTGGGTATCTTTTTTGTTTTTTAAGATTTATTTTTGGCCTTTTATGCCTTTATTAGATAGGACAGTGGATAGAGTGGGGAAGGACATGCAGTAAACGCCCGAGGTCAGAATCGAACCCAGGACAGCCGCTACGCCTTAGCACTTGGGTCACGCGACATAACCGTTAGGCTATCAGGGCGCCCAGTTCTGGGTATCTGTTAAACTCTGTGAAGACCACAAACTGATTTATATTCACTTCTACTGAAGGTAAACCCTCAGAGATTTTCATTAGTTTGACTCAGTTTTATAGTTCTAACCAATGCAGTCTCACTCCACTTACTTACATGGATCCACAGCATAAAATCTATTAGTTTCACAATAAAGGCTGTAAAATTGTGAGATGCTTGTACTTTTATAGACTTAAAAACAACAACAAAAACTGTGTGTACATCTTAGGAGGCTGGAGGGGCAGTGGCCAGACTAACCAAACACAGGACTTTTACCCAGGAGAATAGAGTTTGAGTCCTGTGTGGAGCCATTTTTTCACGTTACTTTTACACTTTGTTGTACTTTTTGTCACTGTTCTAAGTCACTTTTGGTCAATGTTTGCACTGCAAAACTACTTGGATAAATTTAGGCACCAAAACTCAGTAGGGTTTAAGAAAATCATTTAGGTTACAATACACCATGCAAATACTAATGGAAAAGCTCCAGTTGTTTTCTGAGTTGATAGAGTGACGAGTGACAAGAATAACCTGTTTACAGCCTTCTTTAGTGAATATATTGTGTTTTGTACTGTGGACCAACATAGATATTATCAATTCTGGTGTGGAAAAAGTAGTCAGAGAGCACATTTCTCCCTCTAATCTGGATAGCTGTCTATATACTTTATTTTATGAATTGAGAGAGTTAAGGGCTATAAAAGTACATTCAGTGATATGACAGCAGAATGTGGGATCCTGTATTTTTTTTTACATGCTATAGTTGAGGAACTTCAATGGGAGAATGATTTTTTTTAATCTTGAGAGATGCCTAAAAAAACCTAAACTTTTAAATCAGACTAATTAGCATTAAAACAGTACACATAAGGCTATCAGGAATTGCTATGCTAGGCAGAATTTGGTGATGAATCATATTACTGTACAATTTTGGCCTGATAATAGCCCCAGATGAAAAGATGAGAATCAAGTTGTCACAGGTCATCCTCTGGAGACCATGAATGTCATTAATTAGATTTAATTTTGAAATTTAATTCAATGACAAAACATCCAACAAATGGAGATGTTTCATTCTGGACAGACTAATTCATAAAAAAGATCAATTTAACTAATTTTCCATCCAATTTTAATAAAAAAATATCTTTTTGAGATGTCAAAAAACAAAACGGGAGCTATAGGTGAGCAGATATAAACAGTTGAAGGGTCAGGTTGTAATGAGTGTGGAATTGGACCTCTGGGCGTAGATAGAGCCGTGGATTAGCATCCCACTGTGTTCGGTGGAGTCGACTTCCCTCTACTTACCAGGTGAGACGGGATGGGACTCTGGCTCCCTTGCTGTGTTTAGGTGTGTCCAGGATGGTTAGACAACATTCACCTCCTCTTTGAAACCCGTGAACCAGCCTACTGTGCAAGAGACATTACACAACCCCAGTTCCTGAATAATAGCAATATACGAGCACACACACAGTCAACCGCTGGCTAAAAGAAGTAAATAATAACTGTGTCTGTGTGAGGTCTGCTCTCACAGAATATTCCAAATGCCAACATTTTAGTCCTGCAAGTCCTCACAACACCAGTGTAAGATAGCTGTGACAGGTGTAACAGACACTGTCTGCAACTCTCCCTTACAGGGAAAAGGGATAAGATGCAGTCATTGTTGGGTGTAACATTCAGTTTATCAACCAGCCCTACTAGTGAACTTTAGTATCCTTTTGCCCTTTTCTGGTGAAAAATGGAGCAATTTAATGTCAGAATGCATTAAGAAATCCGTGTGTAAGGTCAGATGAATAGGATTATAGGGTGTATGTTCTTGTGAAACTGCTCACTGACTCATAATCCTACTTTAAATCAAGTATCCACTGTTTAGTTTACTGTAAGAAAAAAGAGAGAAAGCATACATACAAGGTAGTTATATGTGTGCGAAGCCTTAAGTTTCACGAGTGGTTCGTCTTGTTGCAAGTCAAACATTGATGTGTGAGAATCATCAAAGTAGTCACGCAATATAGACATCCCATACTGCAAGATGTATGTTTACTGTGAGTCATATATGCTTTTACCAGTGAGGCCTGCACAGGTGGACTAACTGCAGAGTGGCTACTGGAAATTCTCAAAGAAAAGCATGTAGTTAAATAATGACAGGAGTCAAGATAATCGTGGAGACGTGGCTAACAGAGGAATTACTTCTGCTCAAATATGTCACAAGGTGAAGCTTGTATAATGTATATTTCAACAACTGAAAGCTTTTTAATTTTCATAGTTTTCACTGTGCTGTTTTCAAACTCTATTAAGTTACAGTAATGCCAGTGAAGTTCAACACTTCTTGCAAATTGAATTCCAAGTAAAAACAGGACAGAGGAATCACGGCCATGTTTCTGTAACACATTTTTATCTGCATTTTTTAACTACTGCATTAGAAAAAAACTTCCACAATCTTACAAATAAAGTTTTTTGTGCTCACTTGAGATGGATTTTTTTAAAGATGTATTTTTTGCCTTTATTGGACAGGACAGTGGATAGAATTAGAAACAGGAGAGAGTGGGGAAGGACATGTGGAAAATGGCCAAGGTCGGACCCGGCACAGCTGCTATGCCTCTGCATGTGGGTCACACGACATAACCGCTAGGCTATCGGGGCGCCCCACTTGAGATGGATTTTTATTTTTTGAAAAATAATTAATGGGCATAATGTGCGATAGAAACACCTTTTTTCAAATAAGTTCTGACAAGGCAAACTTTTAACTCACATGATTGATCATTTGTTTCCACATCTTTCATTGTCTTCATCTCCAGACAGCATTTAACATGTCCAACACCAGCTGACATGACAGAATAATTACAACTTTCCCAATTGCAAACTAGTCCTGAAGACTTCTCTCCATTCTTCTCTTGAAAATGCCTAAAGCTTTGTTTCTTCTTCGTCTTCTTCTTTCTTCTTCTTGGTTTTTTAGCTATTGGAAGGGTGTGTTCCAGTACCCATACTGTCACACTATATAGTATGCCAGGAAAAGATGTTTTATGTCCCAATACATACTACGCCAAATGCAGTATGTCAAAAACTACCAGGATGCCCTACTACATCCGGTCACGTTTTGCAGGATGCAAGATAACATGCTTTTCTGGCTGTTCTGACCCACAATCCTTTGCATAGCTGAAGATACGTCACATACACCAAGGTGCTACACTCATAGTCTGTCTGGTCGAGCTAAAGTAACAAGTTCTGGCCACTCTGTGAGGTTTATGGGCAAATATTGGTGAAGAAATGTGGGGAAAAGTCTTGCTCAAATGGCTTTACACAACATCGCTTATGCGCGTCTATCCGATAATGTGACTGCAGGGGATTCAGACTTGTGCCGTGCTGAAAGTGATACGGAAAAGTTACCACATCTGACCTAGTAAGATTGCCATTGCGGCATTTAAGGAAAAGTGAGCAGGGTGTTCATTCAGACGTGACGCCCACATGTTCATGTACTGTGAGATTAACAGGAAAAAAAGGGACTAAAATCTCTGCGCGCACAACTAAAATGGACAAAACAGATATTCTTATTACAAAACAAGTTAGTCTTGCCCTGTCGTGAAGAGAGATACATTACTGACACTGTGACACACACTTTCACACGAAACCTGCATGTATTTGAGTGCCAAGTTGACAGATGCTTGATGAATCAGTTTGCATTAGCTGTTGAGTAAAGACTGGTTCTACGCAAAGAGGTTCCCTTGAAACCTAGACACGGATGTGAACTTGATGACAGTCAGTGTTTACAGTAACTCCTACAAACAGCAATCAACCCACGTGCTAAGAAGAACATAAATCATGCACAGCGTTCATTTCGAAGGCTGATACACGGAGCTCTCTTTGTACATTAGCTGGTTATTCTGGGTTCCACTGAGCGCGTGCAGAGTCACCTTTGAACCCTACCGCAGGTGTAACAGTCATGCTTTTTATGGTTGTGCATCACCAATCAGAGCGGCGAGTCGACACTGTGCCGTGACCTCATGACCTGTTGTAAACTTTGCCAACTTCCTCTTTCCAAGTGAAGCGTTTCAGGTCCGGCGGGGCAGAGCAGGAACTCCTTATCAGTCGCCTGAAATGATTTTCCATGGAAGAGATCGTAGGCTGGATTCGCACACACACAAACACAGCAACAGTGCATTGGGTGTCGTCAGCAGTTTTACCACAAACTGTGTCCAAATACAGTTTTTTTTTTTACAGAATGTGCAAAACAACCTGCATCTGCACTCATGTTTTAGAGATATTTTTACTAAGCCCTCCACTTGCACTTGATGATATCTGACTCAGTCATAGTTTGATTAGTTTGAAGTCAGTTGCATCCCTTTTATTTGCATGAGGGTGAAACTCTTGCATCAAAGATATCTAGAGACAAAAGTTAAAGGAAATTTTCAGTCTGAAATTTTGTGCATATAGAAATGTAAAGCTTTTTGTTTAAGGAATTATCTTGTGAAGAACATGAGACCTAATTAGGGAGGCAGCAATTATCTGATTCATGACACAAAGAGGCTTTTACGTTAACAGATTTTTTTTTGAACCAGCATCTTTAGACTAATGTAAATTCCCTGTCCATGCAATTTTGCACATAGCCAGTACTTTATACATTTTTGTGTTTTATTAACGACAAGGAGATGAAGTGGCATATTTTCAGGCAGCAGTAAAAAGTAGATTTGCATATAACTTTGACTTTGCTGTAAATCTTTGACGTTCGATGGTCATGACCCTACAAGTCGGAGTCGGAGTTTCAAACTTCCATCTAATCTATGAAAACAAGTTATTAAGAACTCTGCTAATCTGCTTCATCATGTCTGCGCCGTGGGGTTTCATCAGATTTGAGTGTTGTTTGTTGCCACATAAGCAAACAACAAAATCTTGCTAAACCCGTGTGTGGAATCCGATTCACTGAATTTGAACTGACATAACATGTTTGTCGATCAACAAATCTTTAATTAAAAAAAACCCACAGTGTGTTCATTGGTGTTTAGCTATAATGTAAAACGATGAAAGATATTTCCCAGGTTCTCCTCACTATGTTTGTGTCTACAGAAAGCAAAAAATCTAAGTTGAAGTAATAATCACCTCACCGCTAATTATAGAGCCTTCTTTTACTATCAGAATGATTTAAAATACTCCAACATACTTGCCATTCATTTTATTTATTGTAATGCAACAATAAAAAACTTGAACCAAGTCCATCCTGATTATATGAAGGATG
Organism: Chromis chromis; assembly: GCA_900302755.1. Taxonomy (NCBI): domain Eukaryota; kingdom Metazoa; phylum Chordata; class Actinopteri; family Pomacentridae; genus Chromis; species Chromis chromis. The sequence continues at coordinate 7,016 of OMNN01031235.1, read as the reverse complement.
TATTGTGTCTCTAATTTACTTTACAGTCACACACTAACATTCAGTAGTGTACCTCTGATTGGATCTGTGCTCATTCCTCCTCCTTTATTTCCCTTTCTTGTTTCAAAGCCATGTTTGCCTGTTTATTTAATTTAAGTTGACTATTTAACATATTATTTCAATTTCGGTGCTAGATATCAAATATTTTATGTCTTATAGGCTATAATGGCAAAAAGAATTGATGACTAGACCACTGACAGGTGAAGTGAATAACATTGATCATATTGGTACTATGTGGTGTTCTGCTGGAAAACCTTGGATTTTGGCATCTGTGTTGATGAGACTTAGGCCTTGTCCACACGTAGCAGGGTATCTCACAAAACGAAGATATTTTTCTACGATTTGGCCTGTCATCCACACGAAAGCCCAGATTTATGGCATTAAAAACAATTCTTTTAAAAACCTCCGACCAAAGTGAAGATTTGCGAATACTCCATTTATGCGTCTGCATGTTGACATCAATAACCGGGATTTTGCGTTTCGAAACGCCACTGCCTGCGACAAAATATGTTCTTACGTCACATGCAACCTGTGTTTACATTCGGAAACTGTATGGATGCCCTCACAAGGGTTTTGGCGCTGTTTCTTGTCCAGGCATGTTTTTCTTGCTTGTTTTTACAAGCCCAGATACTGCTCCACATTCAAGAACACAGGCGAAGGACGACGTTAAGGACGATTATTTTCCGCCACCTTGCCATTCCACGTCCGAGGCAGGTTCTCCGTCGAAGACGAAGCTTACTCTGATTGGATAGGATTTGGGGAACTACTGCCACCTAAAGGTCTGGCATGCTTATGACTGTGCTTAAAAACACACTTATGCGGTTAGGTGTGGATCAATTTTTTTCTAAAAACGAGGTGGTGTGTACCTAAGTTTTATTCTAGACGGAGGGGGCAGGATATTCGGTTTTACAAAAACCCTGCTACGTGTGGACAAGGCATGAGAGACCCAAATAAACATTATTCCAGAACAAGCAAACTCCCTCATGCATGTGGAAATCCCAGATGTCACTGGCCTACCCCTGCAGGAAAATGCACCCCACCACATGGCAAAAACATCAAACAATCAGGAACATCTTAAGGAACATGACAATGGCCCAATATGTTGATTTGACCTCCAAACTTCCTAGACCGGGGCTGCACAGTGGCTTGTTGCATGTTCTCCCTGTGCAGCGTGGGTTTTCACCAGGTTCTCCGCCGGCTTCCTCCCACAGTCCAAAGACATGCTGAGGTTAATTGATTGTTCTAAATTGTCCGTAGGTGTGAATGTGAGTGTGTTTGGTTGTCTGTCTCTATGTGTAGCCCTGTGATAGACTGACGACCTGTCTACGGTGTCCCCTGCCTTTGCCCGAGTCGGCTAGGATAGACTCCGGCCCCCCACAACCCTACAGAGGATTAAGTGGTGTAATGGATGGATGGACTTTCTAGACCCCATTCTGATCAAGCATCAACAGGATGCAGTTGAACAAGTTTGATTGACAGAGGCCCCACTGAACAACCCAGAGCGCCCAAAGGATCTACTGCCAAAGTCCTGGTGCCCTGAGAGGTCCTCTTGTCCATGGCCAATGGTTCAGAGCATTTTTGACCACATAAAGGAGACCAACACAATATTAGGCAGGTGGTCATAATGTTATGCCTGATCGGTGTATTACCACTGCTCTCAATGAAAGATTTGTATTTGTATATTTTATAAAAAAATGTGTCCAAAATGTAGTATTCTAGCAAAATTCACAAACAAAACATGTTTTTAAAGTGTCCTTTTCATATCATTTGTCTGTCTCTCATATTACAGAAGTTATACGGTTTTTCATCAGACAAACTCTTAATGCTACTACTCTATTATTCAGATAAATTAAAGAAACGTCTTGTCTCATTCTGGTAACATAAGCCGGGTTGGCTCTGACTTTAAATAACAGACACATGCTGCTGCATGTACGGGGGTAATTTAATGAAACGGATCAACATGAGCTGTGACTGATAATGTGAAATTATGAAACAATCAAAAATAATTTAGTGTAATTACCTTCACTGTAGCCCAGAGGTCATGCTTTGTGTTTGTGTCAACGCTGCTGTTTGATACGCACAACATTCTCAGGAAAGCAACCTTACAAATACAGATAATAACACAGATGAAGACAAGCCAGACTTGTCTATCATTGAGGTTTAATGAGTGCATTATTGTGTCCTTCCTGTGACACTGTTCATGTGCATCACCATGTGCTTTGTGGGCGCGCAGCATCCCCATTGATCATCAAGTGTTTCAATCCAGCATTTTATCTGCAGCAGAGTGAGGCACGCGGGGTACAAAACTCTCAGGAAAATTACCGGAATCTGAATGGATTCTGTTTTCATCCAGACCGCAGCTGGCCATGAGAACATGAAGCATATGTTTTGTGTTGAAAATTGCCCTGTGAAGGACAAGAGGTCCAATTAGAGAGACAGCAGTGATCCAACTGTCTCATTAAACAAGAGATTTTATGTGAGAATCCTTGTAATTATTCACACGGGGTATTTTTTTAAATAAATATTTCAGTATTGCTGGAACAAGCTGTGTGCTTTTAACTTATAATTGGTCATCAAACTTTTTCTACCAAGCCTGTTTTTCCATTGTCACAAGACCAAGCTGATGACAATCACAAATACTTTGAGTTCCAGTTTGTAAGATTTCACCTGTCATGCTCCAAATTTAGAAATAATAAAGACTGAGAACAATCAATTATGCCTGTACTGTAAAAGAAAATCAGATATTCTATTAATAGTCAATAATAGTTTTACGGTTGGTATTTCACAACTGCCATCTTCCAGTAAAGGGAACGAACATGTGATAGAAACAGCTGGAATAGTTTTCTTCTTCTGAGAAGAAGGGAGGGAGGGTTGAGGCTGCAGAAAAAGTATTTCCCTCTTATCACATCTTGTGTTTTTGTCTCTCAGTCTTCCAGAAATAAACATAGTCCAAAAAATGTGTTACTTGGAATCCAGAACATAGCAGGTGCACAGCGCACAGTTGTCCTACATAGACCTAAAATAATTAAATTGCCACATCACCATTTAGACTGCCACTTTGTCCAAAATAACATCCCTTCTTCTTGTTAAACTGCTTCTAAGTATGTATTGCACCAATGTAAAGTGCATATCAAATGAAAACAGGCGACTTAACCTTTCCAACAATACCAGTTGCTTGTCTGTGCCAATCATATTCAATTACATTTTGACAGCTTCTCTTTAACCCCAATATGCATCCTACAAAAAACTGATCAATTATCTACAGTTTTCAAACACATTTTTTAGAAAGCAATTAATAAAATGATGTCTTTCATCAGGCTTTACATAGCAGACACAAGTCAGATTTAAAGGACGCCTTTTTGACCATGTTAACGCCCAGATTGTGGGTCGCAACAACAGTGCAGTACATCAGTAAACTGGAGACCAACACCAAAGTTTACAAGAATAAGAGTTTTATTTGAATATATAAAAACCTCAGATTCATATCTAGTGTATAAAGTGAAAAAATATAAACTGCCACTAGAGCATATTTAGCTCCAGCATCAAGAATGTGTTGACAAAGACTACTCAGGTGAGCCTTTTATCCAAACCTTCTTAGGTTTGGACAAATTTAGTTTGAAGTCCGTGTACCAACAAAAAACTATTAAACTGCCGCTGAAAGACCAGTGGGGCATAATATTCAGCCCACTTAGCTGACTCAGATGCTGCAGTTAGTCAGTGGCAAAACTGTCAGGAATGTTGTACTTCACTTGGGACCATTTTGACAATTTTAACTACATCCGGGACGTGATTCAGATAATCGCTGTTATCAGTGAGTCAGAAGTTCTCAGTTATACACTGCATGTGTCTCGTCATTCCCATGTACTCCTCAGTCACTCCTCACAGTTTGTAATGTCAGGTGACATCTTCAGCCTAAGCAAACAGGCCTGGTTGTGTTGCGAAAATGAATTTTTTTTGTTAGTTTTTTACAGATAGTAAGATTTCTGAGGCAGCAGTAAAGTGTAGACACTGGTCAGGATCCCACAGGATTAACCCATAAGTATTCAAACATGAGAGAACTGCATCAACAGATTATTCCAATGACAGAAACATTTGCTGGTAAAGAAGTCACAGACTAAAATGTGTGTTTATAAAAGCTAATTAATCTAGTACAACGCCTGGATTGTTATAGTGAAGATGGAGCTGAGCCAGAAGGCAAAGCCCTCGATTGACCACTAGATTTATGTTCCAACCCTCGTCTATGGTCACAACCTCTGACTGGTGACGGAAAGAATGAGATTGTGGATACAAGCAGATGAAATGAGTTTCCTCTGTAGGGTGGCTGGAGCCCTGTGGATGTTTCCAAAAGGTTGGTTGTGACACTGCAATCTAACTAATTTAATGTGAGGGGCAATGCAACCGTGTGCGTATTCTGTAGTAGGCTGGTCAACGTGCTCCTTTTTGCTATTCAACTGGTCTGCACATGGGTATGCAGAAACCATGAATTGATATTAAAATGGTTTAAAGGAGCACATTGACCTGATCATATTCTGATCAGAACAATAGTGAGACAACTGTTCAACAGTTTTGCTTTCATTGGCTTTACAATGACTTGAAACAATTGCGTGAACTGGATTTGTTATTCAGTAAATGGGCTATAAAAATGACCCCACTAACTTCTGAATAAGTCAGTCATTGTTGAAGATTATAGCAGATGATGCAGCATCCTTTGTAGATTAGATTGTGCTTTAACTGCACGGCATCACAAGTTGCTGTGCAAACAAGACCAGGTTACTAAGGCCATGCTGGCTGCTCCGTGACGAAACACTCACACATAGATACTCCAGAGTAAGGAGAGTGATACACCAGTGTACATTCATCAACGCAACAGGGGAAATTAAGGAAAAACTTACACCAAAGCCCGTTTTTTCATTATGTAGAACAGATAACAGACTTCACCAGTCAATCAAAGGCTTATTTTGGAAGCCAACATATGTTACAATTAGTTGAGGGACATCTTATTGCATGAATTACAGGTAGAAGAATTTGAATATTATCAGAAGAGAATTGATGTTTAATCAAGCCAGTCTGATTATAATTAACCAATGAAGGATGAACTTCTCAAAGTGACGCATCAGTACTTAAGCATTGAGTTTAATGTCTGAGCTCACAAGTGAGTCAACCTTAAGTCTGGACATAGTTTGGGATAATTTCCTTTCTTATATTAAAGAAAACATAATTGTGAAATGTTTTCTCTTTAATTGCCATATAGATCTGTTCAATAGTTAGTGAGAAATTCCAGTAGGGACCAAAGTGGTGGAGCAACCAGATATCCTGCATTCCCTTCAAAATGTTTTATCTCCTTGATCTAAAACAGTCATGTCCTGGAGGCAAAAAAATAAAAAGTTTTACTGGATTTTTTTGCACAGTAGTTCTTTGTGTAAACAACAAAACCCACTAACTGGACATTATTCAGTTCAACGCATGAATGGAGAGGGTGTGTATATGTATTCCTAATATTGTGACGACATAAATGTATTTACACAGTCACATAGTGGGGATTCAACTGCCTTTTGAGGACAAGTAAATTTGTAAATTTTTGGTTGAAGTCTTGGTTTAAGATTAGGTTGAAGGGTTAGGCAAGGAGTGTGTTTGTGTGTAGGTGAGTCAGTATAATTCCCTCCCTTCCCTGTGATGGTAACACAACTCTGTAGAATGCGTGAGCCAAAGAGAAAGTATGTGCATACTTTCTAGGACTTCCAGGGAAGTGCCAGACCACTTTACACTTGTAGGATTCCTCCACTTCCGATTGGCTGAACATCTGAAGGCATTTTCTTTGATTCCTGAATGAGAGGAAAAAACAAAGGAAACTGGAGAGAGAGAGAGAGAGAAAGACAGTAAGAAAGATCATAGTGGTGAGAGAGAAAAATGAAGAAGAGAAAGAAGGGGGAGGTTAAGGAAGTGAGAGGTTACTCTGGAGAGCTTTGGTTACGTCGGTAGAGAATACAAAGTGTCAAGAGAAGACGATGGAGAGGTCAGTCCATCCAAAGAGCTGTATTTTACTGTCACAGGATGACAGGTGAGAGGGCCCAGGAGTTAAAAGGTGTAACAGAGATAAAGGATAACATGTCACTGAGAGGGTTTACTCTAAAGAAACAATGTAAGGTCAGTACCTTCGCTCAAAGAACCACTTCCTCTAAAATACAATAAAAATGCAACATTCTCCTGTGGGAATCTCCAGGAAAGCATAATAATCAAGATATGGTAAAAACTCACTGGATTGGCTGTGTCTCCACTATGTCAGTTTATATGGAGGAATGGTAATGAGATCAGAGAGGCTGCTAAACGGAATGCACTTTCAGGAGGTCATGTTTAACAAACGTTTAGAACCGCTGATCAGACACTGAATCAGGTGCACAAAACAACTTGCATGTTCAGCTCAGTCATGTTACAAGCTTTATTGACAGCAGATAAAATCAGCTGCATTGGCCCAGGCCAAAGCTGTGCGCATACACCGATCAGCCACAACATTATGACCACTGACAGCTGAAGTGAATAACATTGATCATATTGGTACTATGTGGTGTTCTGCTGGAAAACCTTTTATTTTAACATCCATGTTGATGAGACTTAGACACCCAAATAAACATTGTCCCAGAACAAGCACACTCCGTCATGCAAATGGAAACCCCAAATGTCACTGGCCTACCCCTGCAGGAAAATGCATCCCGCCACATGACAAAAACATCAAACAATCAGGAACATCTTGAGGAACATGACAGTGGCCCAAGATGTTGATTTGACCTCCAAACTTCCTAGACCCCATTCTGATCAAGCATCAACAGGATGCAGTGGAGCAAGTTGGATTGACAGAGGCCCCACTGCACAATCCAGAGTACCCAAAGGATCCACTGCCAACGTCCTGGTGCCAGACCCCATAGGACACCCTGAGAGGTCCTCTTGTCCATGGCCAAGAGGACCTCTCAGGGTGTCCTATG
>OMNN01031234.1:0-18483 GCA_900302755.1 Chromis chromis | reverse complement strand
CTGGTGTTACAGTGTGGAATAGAATAGAATAGAGTAGAATAAAATGGAATACAGTAGAGTAGAGATGACTAGAATAGCATAGAGTAGATTTGAGTAGAATAGAATAGAGCAGAACAGAGTAGAGTAGAGTAGAGTAGAATAGAGTACAATTGAGTAGAATAGAATAGAGTAGAATAGAGCAGAATACAGTAGAGTAGAGTAGAATAAAATACAGTAGAGTAGAATAGCATAGAGTAGAGTAGAGTAGAATAAAATAGAATACAGTAGAGAATAATAGCATAGAGTAGAATAGAGTAGAGTAGAGTAAAATAGAATAGAATAGAATAGAGTAGAATAAAATAGAATACGGTAGAGTAGAATAGAGTAGAGTAGAATAGAGTAGAGTAAAATAGAATAGAATAGAGTAGAATAGAATAGAATAGAATAGAGGTGTCATATATGAAGGACCAAACAATTCAAATAGTGTAATTTAATGAAGGAAGCATAACAAAATAAAACATGGGACAAATAATTACAGTCTAGATCATTTATTACATTGAATTAGCAATAAAATCTGTTATGTTATGGAAAATGAGCAGGAATCCATTACAAAGCAGCTCGTGTGAACAGCAGTTTAGCTGTTGTTATCCAACTCGTTTGGCTTGTTCTTAGTGTTTTCTTAAGAATAGCATCAGTCCTGTCACCCTAAAGCCTCTTGACACTGGGCCGGACTGTCACCTGCCACTGCTGGACGCTAAGCCGCAGGCTGACTCACACACTTGGACACACAAGTGCGAACACACACAATCACGCGCCGCAAAGATTGAGACTAAATAAACCTGTCAGGTAAGAAACAACCGAGTCTGGGGGGAAAATGTGACGGATGTGAGAATTTAAAGCTTGCGCCTGAAGCATTTAAAGATATCTAAGTTCAGTTGCACTCGGAGTAATAATTAGCTTGTCCATTGCCAATCTCATCAATCTCTTATAATGAGCACACACACACAGTGTTCAATTAGAAAAGTGTGCCACGGCCCTCGTCCCTGACCCAGCTCCAAGTGGGAAACCAGTGATCATATAACATGTATTAATTCTGAGCACTGGCAACAGATGTGCTAATTTGCTGGGCTCTCTCTATTCATAATAATGTGCCAGCTCCCTCCTCAAAATATGTGCTAATTTGCAAGGGCTCATTGTGGATGTGCTAAACTACCGGCTGACATTTTGTGTGCTAATTTGTCAAGCAGGGACCCCTTTTAGTACTAATTGTGCCAAACTGTGAGTACACTTCCACGGGCCTTGAATTGCCGAATTCCTAAATGACTTCTGTCTGCTTGCAGTTTCCAAGCTCTCCACCGCTCTCAAATTGCGAATGCAACTGAATAGAAATACCAACCACTGTGAAAATAAGATGTATAAGCACTGAGTGCACACACTTGCCTGCGCTCACAAACACACAGACACACACACACATATACACATATTTCACAGAAATATGTGCCTGCTCTTGAGATTAGACGAGCCCCTTAAAGGAACAGAAATGCAGCTAGAGTCAAATGCTGTGGTTTGTTTGGTCGTATCATCAAACGTGCACACACGAACACGCACTGTAAAGAAATAACAGCTTGTTCCTGAGATTAAAAATGCTGCTTACAGAAACACAGGGTCACAACTAGAGTTTAATACGAAGATGTGTTCTATTAAGATGCACTGAAATAGTTCATAATTTTATCAACTGCATCAACAGCCGCATGTGTGATAAGCAGAGTACAGTGCTGCACTTGAGTTTCAACTGTTTGGACAAACACAGTGAGAGGTAAGTGCAGTGTTTTAATGTGAGTAGATGCACACTCACCCACACTGAGAGGCTTTTTCCAAATTGGCATGCACACGGAGCAGCTCCTTACCTGAAAATGACTGATCAATATTGCAGAGCAAACACAGATAATTCAACTTGGTGCTACGACTAATGGTTATTTTCATTATCTATTAGCATGCTGATTGTTTTTTTTTCGGTTTTGTTTTTTTTCCACTAGTGGATTAATTGGTTGTACAGTATCAGAAAATGCAGCAAAGATTTATAATTGAGCGAGTTCTGGAGTATTTGGCATGTTGACTTAAAGATGGTCAATTTGTCAATAGTCACAAATTGATTTTAAGTCTGTTGACTCATTGATTAACTGACTGACGTTACACTCAAGTAAACTACTTTGTAAGCAAAGTTCGTGGCATGGAACACATAATGCAATTAAACGATCACCTCTGTAGAAAAAAAGAAATGCCATTTGTGGAGGTGAAACGTGGACACTGGTGCCCATTCGGTGCAAATCACATCCACTTTATGTCACCATCCAGGCGTGGAATCAAAAACGAATCAAAAATATTTATTGAAACACAGAGGAAAGGGGGCACACAGAGGAAAACTTATTGCGGCTGTAATAGCACATGTAGGGAGGTGGCGACGCGTTTTTGAAGCTCTTCCCGAGGCGTCATTCGATGGCGCCTCCGGAAGAGCAGTCAAGCTTCAAAAAAATATTTCCACTCTTTTCCGAGCAAATACAGCAGTTCTCAATTGTCTTTATGTCGTTTCTCTGCGGGGCACTTTAGAGAGACAGACACCGAGGCTGAGGGCTTATTTTTCAATGCATCTCCGCCATCTGCCCAAATATTCCCGCATATAATATGAAATATTCAGGATATCGCTATGGAAACAACAACAATCTGTAAATTGGAGGCAAACACATCCATCACCAAATAGCTGCCAATGTTATTATGTTCGCCTCAGATCTGTTTCAATGAATGTGGCATTAAAGTTTGCCATCAACATAACAAATGCACACTTTGCAGTCATGACGTGCTTTATCTCACAGCTGCGGTACGAAATCACTGTGGTTTTGTGGGTATAAAAAGTCTTATTCCACTAATGCACATGCATTTTGTGGGGAAAAATACAGTGGCTTTCACACACAGTGGGTTTTATGAGCCTTAGAAGTCCCACACTTCCTATCTGGCTCCCATGTATAAACATGAGTATTCCCAAAACCGCAGTCACAAGGTCGTACAGTTCAAGTAAATAATACAAATCTCCAACCTGCAGTCGGGAGCTTTTTCCTGCCACCACGGAAAAATATGTGATTTGGCTCTAATACACAGGCCATAGGGAGCGAGCGGGACCACTTATTTAACAGAACGCCTCCCGCTGCTTCGCGCCTCACCCGTCTCTGCCATTTCTCTTTCTGTGCCCCATCTTTTTCCTCTGCTTTATCAAACCGCCACACACACACACACACACACACACACACACACACACACACACGCACGGCGTATTTCTCACTCCCTCAGACTAGAGTACATCTCATGGTGGCCTCGGCAGGTGACAGATGGCGACCTCACAGCGCCGCTCACTGTAAACTGAGTTTTAATCAAGCCTAAGCACGTGTGAGAGATGCTAATTATCCACTGCACGCTAAAGGGAGTCCAGCCTGGAGAACATTGTGACTGTGCATGTGCGTCCGCGGGTTTATAATCATTTCCCCATTGTGACGAAAGCCGCCGTTTATGGCGCTGCGGAGGAGAAAGGCAGGGACGGACCGGGCGTCCCTGGACACTCCAGCCCTCGAGCTGTATTGCTCAGCTAAATAAATATGGAAAAAGGAACTCGACTAACAGTAATCCCGGAGTCTTTAAACAAACTCTCTCAAAGTTAACCACGGGGATTTCCAACTGTCTCTCAACAAACTTGCCAAAAAGGGGGGCGTTAAGACTCTTATCTCACTGCTGCACCATTTCTGAACGTTAACATTTTAGGCATAAAATCCCCCTTATCTAAAAAGAATGTGACAACAGGATAAACTTACATTACATTCACACATGGCATTTAGCACGTGTAGCCGACCTTGGCACCGAAAGAAGTTCAGGTTATGATGCCGCAATTAGGTCACAGCAAATTATGTGAGACTCTATTGTCCTCTTTGCTCCCCCTCACCGCTCTCATTCTAATTCTCGCTGTTCTCCTGCTCATCAAAATGGTCCTGTATTACACTCTTCCCATTGTAATTTTTAACAAAATGGCTGTAAAATTAGACTTTCTTTCTTGTAGAAGGGCAGATGTAATCTCCCATCGGAGCCAAAGGTCAAGAATTAATTCAGGAGGCAGCTCTTTAATTCTCGCAGCTGGGTTTTTAAACCGAGTGGTGGGAAAAAAAAGAAAAAAAAGGAGGTGGTGGGGAGGAGAAAAAATGAGACAGTTTACAGGATTTTGTTAATCTGATTATAATCATTTTTAATCTTCATAAATTTAGAAATCCTCGCAAAAGAAGGTGATTAGAATTTCCGGAAAAGGTAATAGCAGTGAAGCTGAGGAAGCGCCAAAAATAAACGATGTAAAATAAAAAATATGTAAAGCAAATCAGACAATAATGTTCTGACACACAAAAATTTAATTACAATCACTGAGGGAGTTACAGCTGCATGTGCACTGCAAGGCATTCGAATGAGAGCTCTGCAGTAAATCCATATGATATGTTTATTAGCTCATCAAAGCTTCTATTTCTGTTATAAAAAGGGTTAAATTACGGGTTTTAAGTGCTGAGACTAATGAGCGTTGTGCACAAAGTCCTATATATAGGCATGCATATGTATATTATGTGGTAAGCCAGTGTGATTAAAGCATAAATATAGTGTTCTGGTTCAAGACTGGGGAGCTAAAATGTAAATATCAGACTGGAAAAGATGTTATTTGCTTTGAAAATGAAAAGGCACAATAAGAAATGGGGGTTTGAAATGTGCATGTCATTGTGTGTGAGGACACTGAGGCTGAGAGACAGGCAGAGGTAAAGGCTGGATCACAGTCAGGGAGAAGAAAGTAGAGGAAAGGACCAGGAGACAAGCTGGGAGCCACAGGGAGACAAAGAGAGGAAGGACGGCGAAGGACAAAGGCAAAGAAACGGAGGGAAAAAAGAAGGGAACTGACAGAAAACTCTATTTTCTGGATATTAATTCGAGGCTGAAAGTGCACCTCGCCGTCATACTGTCTCCTCACAGCCCGTCAGATGTTTTTTAGAAAATAACCAGTGATGGCCATTATGTCTAAAGTCGGAATAAGCTGTAGTTAGATGGGAATGCTGTCTGACAACCAAAAAAAAGAGGAGAGTTTGGACTGTGAGGGAAGGAAGGGAAGGAGGAAGGGAGGGAGGGATGGAGGATGAGGTGGAGGGGAGGGGCCAACCAAAAAAAAATAGATGAGCGAAGGAAACGGAGAGGGAGAAATTGAGAATAAAAGAGGTCACTGGAGGCAGATAAAAGACACTCAATTAAACGAGTGAATGGATGGCCCATTAGACCTGAACGGACACCTGCACCCCCTCCTCTCCGCCTCCAGCCACAGGGCAGGAAAATGTCAGCTCCTGGTTTGAGTTCATCAGCCTCCCATCAGCCACCGCTGTACACAAGCCCGCCGATAATCAGAGCCACAGGTACACTTTGCTGCAAAGGTGTGTCGATTTCCCCCCACCCCCCGCACTTGTTCTACCGGCAACACAATTGCACCGTCGCCGACAGAGAGAGGAATGAAAGAGACACGCACGCCCGACTTTAGCAAGGAAAATAGCCAGAGGCCTGGCGGATGAAAAAGAGACTAAATAATGAAGTTCCTCAAATATGTGAGCTCATTTTTTTTCGTTCTTTCTTCTTCCCTCCCCAATAAATACGAAAACATCCACCGAGGATAAAAGACAATGAAAGTGGTGGGGAGATCGGGAGGCCCGTTTTAATCTTTCTCCTGATCTGCTGTCTGCTGTTTATTTCACCACTTCTCACTTTCAATCACACCCCGCTGGGCAGCAAATTCTGAGTCTTTTGTCATGTTTAAAAAGCAATAGCCGGGTGTGGGTACATCTCATGGGTGGCTGTGCGAAAGGAAATCGAGATGATTGGTTTAATTATCTCTCCTCAAAGTCTTTTAAAAGATTGTGCAGGATGGGAAATGAAGCTAAGTCTGTTCATCTATGATGCTATATATGTGTGTGTGGAAAAGGGGTCAGACTGGTGGGTCAACAAGAGAATGCTGCCAAAGACTACTGCAGCCAAAACGTGCAGGTTTTAGACTCAAATTGCTTCTCAAACTCGGTGGAAAACACATCTATCATCCTGTAACCTGTTCATTAACAGTCATAAATGCAGCATTCTGTCCAACATATTTATAATCTCACCTTTTCCCTCACAAATACAAACAAAGCCACACAAAACACTTAAATATCCTCCGAGCAAAAAGGGAGAAAAAAAAGGACAGAAAGAAAGAAATTCAACATTGCAGGAGGAGACATTTTGCATAGCCCTCGTGGTTCCGCGGACAATAGAGCGTCATGCTGATTCAAAGAACATGATTTTAAGTAATCCTGCCTCAATATGTCCTCCCACAGAGCCCATTTCCCCCTGTGTCCTTGGTTCACACAGAGAAACATTCATACATCTGACAGGCTGCGCTGTCAATGGGAGCCCCGAATTCAGCTTTCTCCCTTTCAGTCCATTGCTCCCCTCCTTTCTCTTGCTCCTTTATGCAGCTGGCTGGAGATGAAGGTGAATCACCACATCCTAACCTGATCAGTGCCTCACATCATAGCCAACACAGCCGGAGGGCTTTTTGTTATCGATTGACTTCAGAATCCCGTGTAGTTTGGACGTCAATGCTTTCATTTACGGTGTATGTGCTTTCAAATATGTTTACTTGGCCCGCGTGCTCGGAATTCACATTTAATTGCCTCAGCTTGCTGGACGCGTCGAGTTTTAAACATACATACAGCAGCTAAATGGACGACGTTATAAAGGCACGTTTACAACCGGAACACCTCGACGCGAGCAGCAAAAAGGCAAACAATGACCCTCCTACATGTTTTAATCATAGAACAAACACACAGTAAACATTTACTCAGGCTCCCAATTAGCACTATCTACCGGCTTCCACAACAAACAATTGACAAGCCAGGTTTATTTCCCTCTATTAGGCAATCACTTAACAGTTAATTACCACGCTTGAGCTCCTTGTGAAGTTAAAGGTCTCACATGTTACCCTCACACATGACGCAAAGCTGAGCCAGAGGTCTGCTCTTCTCACCATTTGAAGCACAGCCTATGAGAGGAAAGGAGCCAATCCGGCTTCATCAGAACCATGTAGCTCTACATGCTTAAAGTTAAATCACATTATCATTACAATCCTGCACACCCTGCTTATAGAGCACAGTTCTTTTTTTTTAGTGTTTGCATTCTCACAGATGGTAACCTGTGATACACACACAAGGGGGTATCTGGGATTTGGCACTGGTTACTTGCATTGCTGCCAGTTTCTGTCTTCTGTCTTCTTTTTTTTTTTTTTTTAATTATTCCTCTCCATATCGACTCCCACTATTTAAAAGTCTACTGGAATCGGAGACGGTAAATATGTAAACAGACAAAACAGACGAATTCGTGAGAGGATAATAAAGGCACATTTTGGGGGGGTTTTGGTTCTCCGAGGGAACTACAAGGATGCGTGTGTTAACAATGTCTTCACAGCTTCTGTAAAAAGCTATTTCCTGCATATCCAAAAATCCCAGGCAATTTTTCATTTTTTTTGGAGCTTGCAAATACAATGTGCTGACATTTATTCAGAGATGCAGTGCAGGACTCCTGGCCTCCCACTGCATTTCCACAGCATACTCCACTGTCCTTTCTGTGTCTCTTCACAGAAGCCATCAGAAAACAGTAATAAAAGAGCACAACTGAGTGTGGGCTGAGAGTGGACCGCGCCGAGGCAAACTAATCTATCTTTACTCCGTATCTGCTGGCCTCAACACTCACTGTTTTTCTTCTCACTCACACTTTACAGACTCTCTCTCTCTCTCTCTCTCTCTCCCTTTTTTTTCTCCTCTCCCGACAATCACTCTTGTTTTTCTTACACCTCTCAGAGTTTTCTTCCATCTCCCTCGGTGAGATTGCAAAAAGGACAGCTCCACGTGTGTTATGAGATGCAAAAAAAATAAATAAAAAAATGATTCCTTATGAGTGCCTTCCGCTCTGACCTTCAGTCAGCTCTGAGCCAGACAGGCAGGCAGCGAGACACGCTGCAGGGCTCTTCTCAAGGGACAGTTTCATAGAACAATTGCACATATAACCCCCGCTAACCCACCTGATACCCTGGGAAATCCCAGAGTGACAATGACAAAGAGTGATAGGTTGTGAATAATGAAAGCCCTTTCGAGAGGAAGTGGCAGGACGCAGGTCTCGGATGACTTCTATTTGATTTGCGAAGAAAAAGAGAAAAAACAGACAGTGTGTTAAAAGATGCAGTTATGCTGCAGGTGTTTACCCCGCAAACAAGGTCAATCAGCTAAAGCCTCCTTCGATGTAAATAATCTCCTCAGATGTGGCTGGTAAATCTCGAAAAAATTGACTAAATGCGAAGCACAACATGAAAACTAATTTCATACCTCACAGATATTTGCCATTTCAGAATGGCAAGAAAATCTGTATCCCTGAATTAATCACCATTGAGCCTTTTGTAACTGAGGCATGACAGCGAGACCTTCAAAGACTCAGGACTGTAAACATATTTTAGAAATCCATCTAGATAGTTCCCAGCTTCAAGCCCATGTGTGGTGCTGCATGCTAATGCAAGACAGATCTCCTCTTTGTTCTTGAAACCCACGGTGGGTATTTTTAAACCATGGAAATCATTTGCCAGCAGAGATAGTTTCATATTTCTATAAGCTATGGCGGGGCCAAGTGACACATGAATATTTTAAGCAGCTTTGTGCCTATTTAAATGTGTTTGCTGTGAACATGTTGGCAGTGGGCCAGGGCACAGGGTGTTATCCGTAATTCCTGCAATCCTAAACTAAACTCTAAGCGTGCTGATAATTCAGGCTGGCAGAAAGCAAAAAGCAAATAAAGTCAATTAACCACAAACTCCCCTTGAATTTGTTCCCTCTACCCTTGCTCGTTCTCGACAACCTTGTAATTTTTTCTGCCACCACGACACAGCTGAGACAACGAAGCCTGGTAAATATTAGAAATGCAATAAAGGACCTATATCTTGGCACAAGCACTGTGGAGGGAGTTAGATAAACTTCACCTGAGGGGATGCTTTATTTTTTTGCCAGTGGGGAAAAAATGCTTGATTTCCTTTCCAAAATGAAAAAACAATGTTGTGCTTTAGTCGTAAAATATTCCCACACATGTCGCGCATCGGGAAAATATAAACAAAAGCAGGAAATGCAAACAAACAAAATGAGCATCTCTGAGTCAACAATGCTTTCAGCAGCAGTTGACAGCCCAGGGACAGGCTGCATCTGCCAATGCTGTTTGCAGATGGCGGCGATAATGTTATCACTCAACCCTCCCAGCCGCAGACCAACTATGGACGTCGGAATTAAAACGCTCCCTGGCTTCATTCTTGACTTTCCTTCTGTTGAGTTTCCATCGTTTTATGAATAAGACTCGCCTGTAAAGTAAAAAACTCGGTCATCTCCGATGGAAGGAGCAGATGTGATGAGTCATTGCTTGTGTGACTGAATGTTTGTTATGGGAGGAAGCGAAATAAGATCATGCACATAATGCTGCTTCCTGGGAAGGAATTAAAGGGGGCTCCTTTAATTTTCAGCCAACCAGTTAGCAGGCACATGATGCACCGCACTTGAAGGCAGCACTGAATTTCCACTCCAGCAGACTCTAACTGGCCATCGGTGACAACTGAGGAAATTGAACTTTAGCAGTATCACTGTATATGTAGAAGAGATGTTGCAATCGTTCCTGACATCAGCGCCGGAATAGGGTTATTTAAAATTTACACAAAAAGAATGAAAACTTCATCCATACCTGGGATTGCAGATGAATGCAACACCAAGTGTGATCACTGTCCTTCATTGTGCAGGTAGAAAAGCAGAGAAACCCCCAAAAAGACTGTGCTCTGGCTCCATGACACCCTTATCATTATCAGTAGCTGCTAAGAGTAATTCAGTGTTCTCAAAAGGCAGGAGAATCTCCTCTCAAGAGGTATTTTATTATAGCTTGTATGGGCTGCATTGGCTCTATTTCAGTATCTCACTAAATGAATTACCTGTAAGATTTATAAATGAGGAACACGGAACATAATAATTCAATTCCATGTGGGAATTAGCTCAGCATATTTGCCTGCAGCTGGTGGCCCAAACACTTCACATTTTCCCCTATTTTTCCCTGACACTTGTCGCTCTACCCAGTGAGGTTGACGCCATGAATACAAAAGGCTGACTTGTGCTTTGGTGTTACAGTGTATGTGTGTGTGTAAAGGTCTGAGCCCTGACAGGAGAACAATGGTTGTACATTGTGAGCTGCCTGTCTGGACAGAATGGAACTTGGGGCTGGGAAGGAACAGACAGACCCAGGGGAGCTGACCTCCTCATTTAACCGGCCTCCTTGCAGGGAGCAGCTGGGATGCTGTGCTGAGTAAGCACATCCAGCAGGACAGGGGGATGCTTTGGTAAAAAAAAAAAAAAAGGCAGGTCTATTGCATTTGCACTCACTGACATATAGTGGAATCACACGCCTCTATTTTTAATCTACCTGTCTGTTCTGGAGACTCTTTTAAGAGCAAACCCACAGATAAGCGCATCATCTGATCTAAAGAGAATGGATTACACTCCAAGAAACGGTGCCATCTTGCAGAGACGTGAAGTGGATGCTGCTGGCAAAAAGATAAAAAATAAAAAAAACAACAACATAGGGTTTCACAGAATGCAAAGCGTGATCACTGTGCTTTTTTGCACAGCAACAGGCGCTCGGGCTGTCGGTCTCTGTCCGTGGTCCTGAACCCAGTGGTCCGGTGTGGGACCACAGACAGACAAGACACCACCGGCTCCCAGCTGCGTTTTCCAGCCGAATCACTGCAACCAAGACATAAATAAAAAAAATAAAAATCAAGCATGAGCTTCACCTCAGAGCAAAAAACACATCTCAGTGACATGAATCACCTCTTATCTCGCATGGCTATGTCCGTCTCACTACTGATGCCAGATGCCTCGCAGATGTGGCGCGTCAGCACACGCGACAAATTGGACATGGCAAGGTACATTCAACAGCTCTAATCATGAAGAAACACACACACACACACACACAAATATATATATATATATAAACACGCATCAAGCTGTGACCACATTTCTCCAAGGAGGCACAAATATCTCATCCATCATTGCGTAAAATTGTCTCCAAAGAATTTCATCCATGATTTGCCGACTTGGAAACTTTATCTGTGTGTGTGTGTGGGTGGGGGGTACTTTGCCACCACCACCATCACCACCAACCCCTGAAGGATTAGTCAATAGACGCCCGGCGTGTGTCAGACAATGTGTGAGACGGGAAATCGCTCGTCGGAGCTGAAGGATGCAGCAGGGAGACAAGCACATCTCGTTGCCATAGCGGCGGCTCTTGCGGACGCGGCCTGACTCTTAAACAGGACCGGGGGGGAGGATGAGGGAGATTGTAAGGATGCGTTGTCAACACTTGATGACATCCGCTGTCACTCCGCGGTGTTTTCCCTGCGAATGCAAACCCAGGGAGTAGCAGCCATCCTCCCGCAGACGGATCTAATTAACCGGGAGCGGAAGCCGCCAGAGGCCGTGATTTAGTGACTTTTGGAACAGGTGGTAATGGAACTGTTGTGGATTTATGAAGCGGCTCCAAATGTTCTGGTGGTGGCAACTGTTGAAGAGCTACTTTTATAGTCAACATGGATTGCAATCAGTCAACCAGCAGGCAGTAGCTCTTGCGGCTAATCAACTTTTAGTCCACTGAGCTCCACTTAGGGAGGCAACTATCAGTATGAGAGATGATTATGGGATGGGGCAGCACCAGTCGGCACTGAAAAGTGAAACTATCTGTTTGAAGAATGCCAATTAGGAAGAAAGCGGGGGGGAGGGGGCTCCCGATTGGATTGTACTTCAGTGGGATTAAGGATGAAAAGTAGTGCGGGGCGCATCGATTGTCCCTTTTCACAGATCAGTAATTGATCGGCACCGAGAGGGCAATGTTTACATGGAAACATTTACAGCAGAGGACACGTTCGGGAGTCAGCACTTTAAAGAAAGGGACCAAAGAGGTACAAGAAACTGGTGAGAAGATACAAGCTGAACTGTTGCTTCCCTTTGCAGGCATCCAGAGCTGCAAGATTCAAGTTTCTTGGATGCTCGGTGGCGAGATGCGCGTTTTAATCCCCATTGAAAACCAGCGACATGGAGATATTATCGAGACAAACTGATAAATATTCACCAGCATGCACGATTTCAGAGTGCACACCAACTCTTAATGCAAAACAAGGCACGAGTAGAGCGAAACACCTCCATGCATCCGCTCCTGCATCCTCCGAGAATGCCGCTTCACTTGTCTGCCAATCGCATAAGTAAGTGCGGCTAAACGTGACGACGGCGACGACGATGATGATGATGATGATGATAACATAAAAAAGCAGATTCTTACCAAATCTTAAAACGTGTGGCATCCCGCGAGAGTAACCAAGAAACAGCAGCAGAAGCGGGATCAGCCTGAGGTTGGACCTGAAAACGAGACTGCTTATCATCAGATGATGGGAGGTAATCTTCATGTTGTTTCCAAAAAAACATTTAAAAAAAATTAAAAAAAAAATGCACAGTGGTTAAATCCCCCCCTGGTGCGCGGGTTCGATCCCCGCACCCTCCGTAAATTTGCGGCTTTATTACGGCTTCTTGGGCAAGGCAGGGTGACGGCGGCGGCCCTTGGACGAGCAAGATCACGGCATGGTCACTTTCCCCAAATCCATTAGCAGTCCCGGCATGGTTTCCCCTTTTTTTTTTTTTTCTTTTATCCCCACGCTTCTCCTTCGGTCTCCTCTCACTGCGCCAAGAAGCAGCAATCCGCGGGGTCGAGGGACGGCGGGACTTCCATGTCGAAGGGTATACGGATCCAGCGGGTGAGGAGGGGGGAGGGAGGGAGCCCGAGCATGGGCTGGTTGAGGTGAGGTACGGAGGAGAGTAAAGGGGGGGTTCGTGGATGAGGGGCGAGAGAGAGAGAGCGCGCCGAGCAGAGGATACGGCAGCGATATGCAGCCCCCTATGAGGCGCTCTGGGTTGCTTGCGCTCCCATTATACTGCACTGCTGCACAGGCTCTGACGTCGAGCCAAGGTTAGTGCTGTGAACGCGCACCAGAGAGAGGAAGGAGAGAGAGGGAGAGGAGAGCGCGAGTGAGGAGAGAGAGAGGGGGAGAGATAGAGATAGCCCACAGATAGACAGACAGAAAGACGTGCCAGAGAGGGAGGAGGAGGGGGGAGGTTGGAGATGGAGAGAGAGAGAAAGAGAGGAGGGGGGAGAGGGAGAGAAAAATAATGAGCAAGGAGGAGTGGAAAACTTTATTTCATACCACCTTTCTAGGCAGTAGTTTCCAATGTTTTCCTCCCTTAACTTGGAGTGAAGCTTGCATGCATTTGGAAGTGTGGAGGTAAATTTGCAAAAATAATAATAAAAAAAAAAAAAAATGAAATGCACATTGGAGAAGAAACTTCAAGATAACAAAATCGTAAACATGATTATGATTTAGAAAAGAAAAAAAGTTACACTATTGATCATCTCTTGCAGCTGCAGCAGCCCCTCTGTGTGTGTTTGTTTCTCTATTCAGCACCATGGACAGAGACAACAAACCTGGACGGCGCCAAAAAAAAAAGGCAACAAATCTCTGGCTCCGAGTTCAAACAAGCAGCACTGATTTAGTCCATGCAACAACGTGTGTTGGCCACCACAAGGCATTCTGCTGTATATTCTGCACATACAGAAGTAATAAACGTAGCTGCACAGCGCGCAATAACCGGCACCAACCTCTGCACAGACACAAGGCGATGCAATCTCGTGCCAGCAGGGTAGCCTTTGCACTGATTTTTTTTTTTTCTTCTCTCCATCCCTTACACCCGGAGTGGGCCCCTACTTGTGTTTTGTCATTCACAACTTGCCTCTCCAAACCTTCTTTTTTCAAGCAACAACCTTTTCAACAATTTCCAACCATCATTCCAGAAATGTGGGAGGAGTGGGATGAAAGGAATTAAAATTGGCAGAACAGCAAATCCGTAATATCGACAGAAGCTGCTGAAAGGCACGAATATTTAACCTATGCAAATAACTCCACTTTAGACTTGAAAGCCTTCCAGCAACAGACTGTTCTCGAGAGTAAGCCATACTCCTCCTCCGATGTGAAGGTGTGTGTGGTGTGTGTGTGTGGCGCGCACACAGAAGCCTGGTTAGATTTCACGCAGAGGAAGACATGCAATATCTCCGGAGCCTATCGCGTCTCTATCTGATCTGCGGGCTGTACGCGGCCTGTATCATATAGTCTGCGTTGCACCGAGGAGATGGATATCTGCAGGTTTTTATACGCATAGGGCCCCGCATGCTATTGATTCAACACTACATGCACCTTATCAGCGTCCGCCCCCAATGAGCAGCTCTTCATGGGCCGGTGCATCAACTGGAGGTTACAGGTAAGAGCTGCGCAACCAGCGGGCCCCCTCGGGGGAGGCTGGAGGGCTATTTAATCCCTACGGAGACGTGAAAGGAGCTCTTTGATCGGTGCCATCAGAGTCCAAGCCTGGATGAACACAGTCATTGTGTGACTCAAGTGTGAATGGCCGGGCTGTGTGTGTGTCTGTGCGTGAATGTGTGTGTGTGTGGTGGAGAAACACTCCAAAATAGCTGTAAGATGACTTTGGCACACTTTTTTTTGCGCAGTAAGATGTCCATTACGCACCAGTTGTAGGCCCCGTCTTCTTATTAGACTGCGTAATTCACAGGAAATCACAGAGAAACTGTGCGGATAAACAAAGAATCCTGACACCTACACGACTCTCTCTTTTTTTCCTGTTCAAGTGCTACTCTGCTGTACTTTACAGGCTCCATCAAATCCCCCCCACCCGAACAAATAAAAGTGTTTAATGGCGACGAGGGCGCTTGTAGCAGCTAAAGGAAACACGCAGTAATTACATGGGATCAAGTAGGTGGTGTGAACGTTGACTTTGAACGTGTGTCGGCTTGCGTGGGTCTGCACACTAGCACTCTGCAGCGCGAGAATATCAAAGAGAATGGCACTCATCATGCTACCATCTGGACCATTAGCATAATTATGGAGGAATTCAGGGTTTCCGTATAAGTCAGCAGAGCTCCACACAGCATGAAAGGAATGCTTATTGAGCTCTGGGAGAAGACATCAACTGACAGGCGACTAAACTCAAAGCGCCCTCTGGCCTTTTACTGAGGCACTGCACCGCGTAATCAGGCCCTCAGGTGCCCCCACACACCCAAAATTTAATTTGCAAAACAGAATTAAAGCTGCGACAAATGACTGTGATTTAATTTTTCTCACTGAAATCTAAATAATATTGTAAGCCCCGCGCCTGAGCATGGGGCACTCCAGGACAAATCATCAGCATTTACTCTCCACTCAAAGTGCTCAGTGCATCTTTTATGTGTCAATATCTTGATTACCAATCAGGAGTTAACAAATTCTTCCCTTCCCAGTAAGGCAGTGAGGACGAGACAGCTGAAGAATGGAAAATTGCCTCATTATGATGCTAAAATGACTCCTGCTCCTTTAGCTTGTTGTGACTAATAGGAAAATACCCCTGTGCCATTTGGGAGATGTACGCTTTTTTCTCTTTTTTTTTTTCAACCATGATCAAACCGTGTCGTTTTTTGAAGGAGACCACAAATTAGATGAGTTTATACACACCCACTCGCTTGTAACCTACGGAGGCTTCCATATGAGCTGGCTGGTGTGTTTATTCAAACACCATTCATGCAGTGGGTAATGCAAAGGGGACTTTATGCAAAGGAGAGATAACCACTGCTAAAAGCCTTCTGTCATTCCCTCTCTCCTCCATCCCTCGCTCTCTCGCACAGGCAGACTGGTAGAAAGATAGCATTGGCACAGAGGAGGAAACCATGGAAACGAGAAGCTGATGCACTTTGAATGGTAAGACCCTGAAAGAGAAGACATTCATTCAGTTCAGTTGCCCCTGCACTAAAGGCTCATCTCTACTGCATTATTTTGAATGCCACAAGTTATTTTAACGCGCTTGGCTCCGGGAAGTCAACGATGGTCTCACTTCATCAGCCCATTATGTCAAGATGACTGTAGCCAAGGATGTCTTAACACTTTGGCGAGAAGAAGAAGGGCCCCGACAGAAACACATACACTTTGCTGCATTTTGCACTCACACATACCAAGTGTAAAAACCACTTCCCTTTTTCCCAGCTACAGTATCACAGCTTCACCGTCCCTTGCAAATGCACCATGACGTACCAGCCAGCCTCCCTTCAGTCAGCAAATCTCGGCAGTTTTGAGTTCAATATATTTACATTTCCCACTTGTGGCAGTGCCTTTGAACACAGCATGCAGAAGTCAGCACAGGCCTATATGTCTTGAGCGGTGCTGTCAATGAGATGCCTGGGACCTCAGTGGGAATACATTCTTCAGAGACGACAATTAGTCAAGTGAGACAGTAATTAGGACCTCTCTGCACACTGTCACTTCCAGTTAGCGCTGACGGATGCCCGCAAATACCCCCCTCCAGCAACTGCAGTCAGGCAGACTTTTACTTCTGGTGCTGCGCTTTGACTTCGTAATGTGACAGCCATCTGTAAATTCTATTTACCATGGCAACACTTCCAGTAATGGCATGGTAATTTGGTCAGTGCTATTATGGTTGAGAACTATGGTGAATTTCTACCAGCTGTGGTCATGTACCACAAAAAATATGTCCAAGTAAGATATATTACTAAATTACTATGATAGCATCAAGTTACTTAATTATTAATGCGATGATAAAATGACTATGATACACCACCACAAAATTGAATAAGTCCCACCATTAGCATTATAAAAAAAAATATCACTATGCATACTTAATATTACTTATACAACTCAGTTCAAGTTTAAAATACAAAGTTTGTCCCCATCTGCCACTTTATTAGATACACGTACAGTAGCTAAAAAGTAATGCAGTCTAATGCAGTCCAGCAATAAATCACACCCTCGTGAAGGTTACAGTGTTCAAACTATTTCAGAGAGCCGTTGATTCAACTTTATGGTCATTTAGTTTGTGATCCTATTGAAGTGGACAATATGAAGGTGATTTATTGCAAGGTTGCGGTGTTAGAGTGCTTTACTGCATTACTTTCGGCTAGAGGTACCCAGTAAGCTGGATTTCAGTTTAAGCTGAAAGTTGTATAAAGATTAGAAATGCCTGTTAACTGTTTACCTCTATACTGATTAGCTAGCTTCCGTTAGGCTATTTTTTTTTTTGCAGTCAAAAAGGAATCCCATTATGCATGTAATGTAATGTATAACTAGGGATGCTATTGATTAATTGTTAATTGATTTCTTGATTCATCAGTTAAAATATATTAACCAACAAGGGACATGCATGTCAGTAAATGCACGGTATTGCTGTAGTACCTGGTTGTACCACTAGGTTGAGCTTCTTACTGTTTAATGAGATGGAGTTATATGTCCATTGCAGAAAACGAGCACACATCCCTGCTGTATATCTGCTAAATATGGCAGTCGTATTTATGAACTCTGCAGCACCAAGTTTTGAAAAGATGACTGGTGGCTGTCCAGCTTAGCTAGCTACCTGAAGCTCATGCTAAGCTATGATTTTCGAATGCTAACACAAGCTGGGAGCTGAGAGTCTGTCAGCAGAGAGCAGCTGTAACTGCCAACATTTAGGAGCAGCGTGACTCTGATTGCACGCTTCCGAAAAATAAAGTGAATCGTGAAAGTGAAACTAAAGTGCATCAGAGGCGCTCTGCTCAAAATAGACACACATTTTAGAGGCATCAGTAAAACTTGACAGATTTCCTGGACTGATAAAGTTGCCTAGACAGTAGCTGTGGACATTTGTTCCAGTTGAGCAGCTGTTTCCAGCAGCTGGTCGAATGTAAACGATAGTGAGCAAGTCAGTTCATCATGTAGATCAGGTAGGAGTATTATTTTGATATCAAACTCCTGTGAATAAATTAATAACATTGCAGGTTACTTACTGTGGGAGATTTGCTTTACTTACTTTATCTGCTTTTCAAATTTCTAATGTAAGCGAGCGGATTTCACCGCAAACACTTGGCTAAGTGTCAGTGGTGAAAATGGTTTTATCAGCATCTGGAAGAATGTCCACTGTATTTAGTTCATTATAATGATAAACTGATGATTAATTATTAATATGGCCGACTATCAGTTATGTTATTTTAAAAATATTATTATAATTTGGAAATAAGTTAAAATTTGCAACCCTATACGACAAACTGGCTAAACTTGGCTAAAACGGCAAAGATAGCTAACATCACTGCTGTTAGGCTTTGTTATAGCTACATAACTGGTGCTCCTAGTCAGGCTTTATAACAGGTCAAAAAAGGCCAAGAACTTGACAATATTTAGATGCTGAATAAGTTAATAGAGTTTGTTTTTTTCCAGACAAATAT
>OMNN01031233.1:0-15883 GCA_900302755.1 Chromis chromis | reverse complement strand
TGACACTCCTTGAACTAATGATACATAACTAAAAATGTTATACATGTTGATTCCAGGTTCTTACAGTTTTTGTAAAGTAAATAATCAAATAACTTCAGCTTTATTTTTTATGATTTATGGTAATATAACGAGGATTAACTGATCATTCAATGAAAATGAATCTGCAATGTTTAGTAACTGAGTAACGGTTTAAGTCATTTACCGAGTAAAATGTAAATATTTGATAGACTTTAGGTTCTCAAATGAAAGAATCTGCTATTTATCCTTGTTTTACATCACATCCCTTGTAGATCTTTGGGTTTTAGACTGTGGGGGACAAAACAAGGTTAATGTCACATTGGACTGTTGTAAACTGTGATGGTCATATTCATTTTTTATGGTTTTTGGACGAAACAATTTATTGATCAATCAAACAAATATTAATTTTAAATAATCCCCCTTGTTTGCTCTTCCTGATCCTGTACTGTATACAACTGATCCAGATTCCACTCGGTGTTTCAGAGCTCCACGCACTGTCCCCTTAGAAACCTGCAGTCTAGCCATGATTTGACATTTAGAAAGCTCCTCCTTGCTCAGAATAACAATCTGACTTCTGGAACTTTAACTTATTCTGATGCCATGTTTCCAACTATCACAATGCAGCTTAGTCAGCAATGTTCTGCAGGAAACTTGACGTGAAGACATATTTCTAACAGGAGAACAACAGCTGCAGGTTGATTTAGTGGAACAAGCCTCTGATCAGTCAATCAAATCTACCTGAGAGTCATCTGAACGCTGCTTTAGTAGAAGGATACAATTCAAGGAAATCTGACCTTTGTACAAAGAAGTTACCATGGTCAGTGCCACTGATCTGCTTCAGTTTGATTGCTGACAAAGAAATAGAGCAGAATCTGGAATATTTGTTCTTCATGTTACGTACCAGAACTTCTAACAGAGTTTGAATATGCTCCAAGACCTTTGGACCCCACTATATGAAGCTACTACCGACAGGCTCAGGCCACTTCCAACAACAACTTAAAGCAGGGTAAGAGCTAACTTGGCCAGCCAGAGGCAGGAAAATCCATCTACCAGCACCACTATTTCTTGACACAGTTACTTTGTAGATTCTCTGAGTGTTCTGCCAAGAAAAGATTTGGTGCAGAACCTCCTATAAAACCACAATAGAGTGGTATCAATGTAACTCAGGCAGGAAGTTGAAGTGTATTTAGAAAATGTCAAACTATACCTGTACTGTAAATGCACCATCTATCCATAAACTATATCCACTATCCTTAAGAGGGTCATGGGGGAGCTGAAGCCTTCCAGCTGATACAGGAGTGACAGGTGGGATAGATGCTCATGTTGTGGTTTGGTATGCACCATGTATGTATGCATAATGTCAGCTAAAGTACAAGCTGTTTAGACTTGGCTCAGGTAAGGACCTCCCTCATGATAGAGAAGATGAAGTAATAATCTTTTCAGCTTAGTGGTGACCATTACCACATTGATTAGCAATGAATGTAATTAGCATAAAGTAATTGCCACATTGCCCACTACACCAACACATTATCTCCTACGTACCATGGGACACTTTGTTGCACAGACTGCCTGGCCGTTGGTGTCACACTGATTCTTCTTCTCCTCTAATGCACACATTCCACCTTGGACTGCCTCAAACAGCACAGGGTTCAGGTCTCCATACTCTCCTGATGCCACTTCAATGACTGAATCAGAGAGAAAAGCAGTGAGGCATGAAAATGATCGATTTTAAAAGTGTTTTTAGTGAGAAACACAGGAGTAAATGTGAACATACTGAAGTCTGCAGGGTTGTGGTAAGTGGGACAGTAGAGGCCCAGAGTCTTCAGATAGGGGATGAGGTATGGGACTGTGCCTTTGTAGATACACTGTCCCTGACTGAGGATGTAGAGCTGTGGAGGAACAAGACATTCAATGCTTACTAGACAAAAACGTACTAACATACACCACAGTTTCTCATAGAATTCATTTATACTGGAACTTCCATCCATCCATCCATCCATCCAACCATCCAAGCATCCATCCATCCATCCATCCATCCATCCATCCATCCATCCATCCATCCATCCATCCATCCATCCATCCATCCATCCATCCATCCATCCATCCATCCATCCAACCATCCAACATCTATCTTTGTACGCCTGTGTGTGTTGAATGTCTCTGTACTTCGGTGCTCTGTTTTGTTTTAAGCGTTTTGTGATTTAGGGTTTCAGATTTCTGCCATGAAGCTGTTGGAAGGAAGGAAAACAAGCAGTGGCATTTGGAGCCGAAGAGGAGCAAGTCTCAGGTGATGTTTTATTCAGAGTGGTTGAATGGAGCGCGTGAAGGAGAGAACAGCAAGACAAACATTTTTTTGATGAGAGTGATGACAGAGAGTTTCAAGGTGTAATTCTAATCATGAATAATGACCAGGCTTTCTAAGCTGTGTTCTTGTCTGTCAGGTTTAGCTAATGAATGTTAATCCTATAGAATGTAGGATTACTCTGTAACACTGCTGAACCCTAGTGAAGTGATCACAGTTAAAGTTTGATTCAGTCTTAAGTTACTTAAAAATGTTAAAAGATAAATCTAATAAGATCCGGTAAGGGATTTGAAATTATTCCTATTCAGCGAGTTTGATTCAGTACTCAATCTGAATTTGATAATATGACCTCCCCCTGAATAATTCCTTTCTTGCTGGCAACTTTAAAGTAGGAATTGAAAGAAAATGCATGACAAACCAACCATGGCCACCTCGCTACATGGAATTCAGACTAAGGTCATGGCCTCTGGAGCCACTTGTGAGACTGTCAGATGAAAATCCATTTTAACGCATCTGTATGAGAGGAGCACGACGAAGTGCTTGTGAGTCATGTTGCTGAGGACACTAAATTCTGCTCTCTTGTCACCAAATCACATCATCATCACTTTCCTGTTTAAAAAAAAAAAGCTCCCATTGTGTCACCCATCAGTACACATCAGATAAAAAAATGCCATCAGATTATCTTTGTTTAGATCCACATAAAGAAACAAGATACGCCGACAAATGCATCCCAGGCATCCTTGTCAAAAGACTCTGGTCAAATCCATACACTGACAAATTCTCAGCTGACCTTCATAACAGAACAAGCTGTCTGTCACACTGTACTTAGTGTTACAGAGGATACAAGTCCCAGGTGGCACAGTGAGAGGACTGTTACTCTGCTGATGGCAGATGTGAGCAGAGCCACATATACGACCACTGGTCAAGGACCTGATCTCATTCTTCCAGATTTCATTCTCCTGGTTATCACATTTTCTGCCTAAAAATACAGATATTCTGATAATATGCCAAGAGACATAAAAAAAAAGGAGATGAAAGTATGCAATTTCAATAAGATGCACCTTCTGTACCATAAGATCTCTTTGTATGCAAACACATAAACACTGAGCCAAGGACTCACAAGGAACCTGCAACCCTTTCACTCTGACTGTTAGCAGCAGCTCTTTACCTTCACTCTTTAGTTTGGCTTATGGTGAAAAGCGAAAAATGAAAACAGGATCAAAGTCCCAAGTTTCCGACAAAACAGTCTGTAGAAGAAGTCAAACTCAAGAAGAAAGGTGAACTTTTGCACTTTTCAGCAGTACACTCAAATGACTGTATAATCCAATTCTTTGCAATCCATTTACAGGAAGAGCACAACTTGTGGTAAACTATTCCCTCATTGTTCTCTCCAACAATTGTCTGTTGTACATGAAAAAATGAAATTGTCTGTCTGTTAAACTGATAGTAATACACAGCACTGTTTATTCATGTTACACTGAAAGGTATTCAGCCTTGGACTTGAATTGTGTGCCCAACAGATATTAAGTTTGGCATTCAGGGTTTTAAAGGCATGAAGAAAAATGGAAGAATAATTAGAAGGAACACAGATATTATCGTTGCTACCCAAGGCAAGACTCGGGTTCTTGTCATCTGGTCAGATGATAACGATCGAACAATTCAGATCGATGCTGTGTTCTAAACTCAAAGATTATGCAAAAATCAAGCATTTGGCCTGCCGCTCTCCACGAGGATATCATCGAGAGAGAATAAAAACAAAGCCGTCTTTGTTCCTCTTGTGAACTGTTGAACTGACCAATGCTACGGGGGGCCCTGTGTAAGACTCAGACCATAACAAACAAACTGTTTCACTGAAACCAGTAATGAACCTTTTAAACTTGAGGAGATGTGGACACTGAGTTTTGAAATGAAATTGGTTTGGCTTTAACTGTGTGCACATTTACATGAGGTTTGGGTCCAGCGAGTAGCTTTATATTTTACTGTTTAAAAGAATAAGATGAGAGTGGTACAGAACTCTTCGTTTAACTCAAGGAAGTGCTTATTTTTTTATACAGAATGTTGAACTATTCTAAAAAAGGACTTCAAGTCCTCATTTCAGATTCAGAGTTACAGTAAAATTCATTAGGAAATGAAGAGGAGTCATAGAGTCAGTTTTTATTAGTTGTTTCATTACTTAACATAAAAAAAACACAATTGTATATTCAAATCCTGTCTCCTAATTAGAACAACTAACCAACTTTAACATATTAATGTAATAAGGATGTGTTTTGCATTAATACTACTGCTTGTCATCTGGCTCAGTGCCTTGTCCACAGCTTAATTACAGTGGTTATATGGCACGAGTACAAACCCAAACAACCCCATGTTCAGCATTTGTGGAAGAACATAAATATCACAATCATTTTGACCTATTTCTCTGATGACAATACCTAGTTTCAGTGCTTCAAACACGATTGTTAGTTAACATCAATAGCACTGAACAACTTTTAGCATTGTTGCTACTATCTCATCCATTGCATGAGAGACAGCCCAGTTCTCTCCAGTTTGTTCTCAGCTATATGCTCGTCTCAAATGGAGGTGGGGAAGGTTTAGGGAAAATTAGCTGAAGAGACCAAAACCATTTTTGTACCAGGCTGCCAACATGTTCTGTTGTAAAGTTGGACATTTTAACATAGAGTCTTGTGGGGACTGACTCAGTTTTTGAGCCAGCCTCATGGTGCCACTCGAGGAAGTGCAGATTTTGGCCAGCCCAGAAGGTTGCTGCTTGTTTTCAATGTCTCAAGGGGGCATATAAATACACACTAATACACACTATAGCAACAGCCATAAGGGCCAGAATAATCCAATATCACACTTGGAACTTGGACAACTATGTTTTTGTTCCATTTTACAAGAGGAAAGGGAACTAAATTATTGATTTTGCAAATATACATCTGATTACCCTCCCCACGTGTGTGCCAGCAAGCAGCCACTTCTATGATTGATATTATGAGAGAGTCTGGTACTGTCTCTCATTCAGAGAATCAGAAAGCCCAGGGGCCTCATTTATAAACCTTGTTTACGCACAAAATGGGGCTTGAAAATTGCGTACGCCACTTCCTGCGCAAACGTTGGGATTTATAAAAATAAACTTGGCGTGAGAATGTGTGCACCGCTACGCCAACTTCGATGCTGCCTTAAGTACATTTTGGAGACACGGGGAACTGGCGGGGCAGATGGTGAGGTGGTAAACTGAAGCCAGATTGATCTTATACATTTAATGTCATCACATAGCGGAAAATGTGCATACAATCAAAGTATTGTATGTATCTATTTCGGTCTCCATGAACTTCCTTTTCCTTGTCTTCTCTGTCATGATCGAGTGTAAAATGCAGCTTATTGATATGCAAAGACATTCATGAGGTACTTTGCATTGACCATTCATGGTAAAATGTGGATGTGTCAAGGGCGGGATTTGAGGTGAATCCATCTGCGCAGTCTTCCAGGATGGAGTGTGATTTATAAAGCGAAAGTGCGTGCAGATGTGCATACGCACGGTTTTATAAATCTGAATATGTTTTGGTGTACGCCATTTTCAACTTTTGGGCTTACACACACTTTTAGTATGGATCCTAGGCAATGTTTTATAAATGAGGTCCCTGAACTGTAACTCATGATCCACACAACAGCAGAAATGCTTTCAACAATAATGATGTTTTAATTGGCATGGCCCTTGTTGTCATATTATAATACTAAACATGAATAGTTTTAAGTGCAAATGTATATGGGTTCATCTACATTTACAAAACATGGGGTAACAAAGACTATAAACAGGCAAGAAAAGAGGTTAGTAGAAACAGAATGCATTATAAGCTGAAATTTGCACTTGGAATTGAAATAAGGCCTAAAAACCTGGAAAACAACTTCACCTTGATAAAGTGCTCAGTGGTAAAGACTTTGTACTGAGTGTGAAGAGAAAGATGCAAACCTGCCACAGAGAGTATTTTGTTCCCTCAGGATCTCTCTTTGGAGAAATGGTAAGAAAGTTGCATATGAAGCGTGTAAACCTATTGTTCAACTTCCACATGGGAGCTTAGCAATAGGCTAAACTGTGTTACAGGAGTTCAGCCAAAAGGAACTGCTTAAAAAGCAGACAGAATGGGAGCATTAATGTGATCTTTCTATTTTATTTTCTGTTGTTTGTGAAGGCATTACTTTAATTATATGTGACTTTTCACTCAATAAATGTAACCTTGAATATATTTTACATGAATCTGGTGGTTCTACCGAATACAAACAATTTCAGTCCAGCACTGCAAAAGCTTCATGGATGTTACGTCTGCTGTTCTTCTCTGACACTTTTTTGTCCACTCAGCTCCAGATCTTAAAGCATGATTCATTATTGTTTTCCAGGTTCTGTCTCAGGATAATCAGTGGCTGCCTTCTCGAGTGAGAGTAGCTGATTTCCTGGTTCGTGGCAATGGCTTGTGTTTCTTGTTCGGTTTTTGCAGTCTCTGCTTGAGAGACATTTCTGAAACCACAGGGTGAAGACAGACAGAGAGAGAAGGCTGCATCACACCTGAAGTAGCGCATTTAATTTATTAATAACCGGTCAATAAAATGACTGATACCAATAATCGGAAAAATGCCAAATTTGCCTTTTGCTTGCTATATTCGCAGATGACAACAAACCAGAAACTACATCTGCGGCTGATGAAGTCATCATTTTGTGGCTAACTGGTCATTAACCAAAGTGATGATAAAAAGTTAAAGGATCACCAAAGGCACTAGAGGAAAAGTCAGGGGGTCATCAGAGTCCAAGGGGTTCATCCAGTGGGTCATGTCATGGACAGATGTTGAGACATTTCAGTTTGGACTAAAATGATGCACCAACTGACAAACCAACAGTCTGACATTGTCATCCCTAGAGCCATGTCACCAGTGTTGCCAGAACCTACTTGACAGATAGTGTCATTTGACTTGTGGACATGAATATCAACTTTTACAAAGGTGACATAAATTCATAGATGGCTATAGAGGCTAGCTAATTACAGCAAGCAATGTGATGTGCAAACCAATGCACAGATGTTTCTGTGAACTTGACTCAGTTGTGTATGAGCAATGAGATAGAAGCGGTATGTTGGTAATACAATTTCTGTCCTGCAAAAGGGGTTGGTGATCAAACCACCAACCTTTCAATGAGTGGTCAAGCTGCTCTACCACCTGAGCTGCAGACAATTATTTCAGGATGAAACTACACACTTTTAACAGCAACAAAGTGTGAAATTGGACAAATATATTTCAAATAGAATATGTTTAAAGAAATAAATCTAGCTGTGGGGATGGTTGCAGTTAAACTAAGCATTTATTTCCTGTGCTGATGATTTTATAAAACCTTTCGTAGAACACCAAAATTCTAATTGCAGTTCTCACTTACATTTTTTTTTCTTTTTAATATTTTTAAGAACACTATCTTCAGTCTATGAAAGCTCCACACTGGACAGCAATATAAAGGGAAGGAAATAATGAGTAACTGGACTTCATTTTCACATTCACTTAACATGTGCCATTTGTTTTGAGCAAAAATAATGAGCTCTAACTGCAGTCAAAATACAAGCTAATTCTTATTCATTTCAAAGGAAAAACAACTCAATTATATATCTTTGTGTTGGCACTCTAATGAATTTCACAGCTGCGGTAGTGGGCATGTGGGGAAGAACTGTGTTGGTGCTGGACTGTAAACCATTCAGAGTTGACCCCTGTGACTTTTTATACCACAGCTAACTTCAGGTATGTGAACTGTTATGTATCAAATAGTGTTAAAGTGTTATATTTTCCCAAAAATTCCTTAATTATCTTACATTTATTCTAATTTTCTCAACAGGGGAATAGTACTGAACCATGTTACCCAGACAGCTTTATCAGGGGCAATATTTTACTTGTGTCTAATTAAAGGTTTAGCAGAAGAAGATCCTACTTTCTTAGAAACAATAATAATAAGTGGGGATCTAAAGCCACAGCAGCAGCTCTATGAAGCTGTCTTCTTATTTGAGCTAAATGCTCATATTAGTATGCTAACATGGTCAGCATGTTGATGCAAGTTAGTTTAGCATGAGATAATTTAGTTAGTAACAAATTGGAGGCCTTACAGACTGACATTCCCTGGAGCCAAGACACCAAGATAGAACGAAACAAACAAACAAAAATCTGTACGTCATCCTAATCAATTTTACTGTTAGGTCGCAGATGGTTGAGCCCATTTCCAGTATTTCCCAAATTACATGCAATCACAGAACAAAATACATTTTCTTTATCATCCATCCGCGTTTTGTAAAAGAGACATAATTGTGGCATATATTGACCTTATAAAGTGGATTGGTTATTGTCCAGATGTGACTGATACCTTGTGCAGACATGATTGTAAAGTGTAGTGTTTTGGCTATCAGTTATATATATGAAGTCATTGCAGGCTGTCAGATCAGTTTTTACTGCCACAACAATGCTGCTGCCTTACATGAATTTTAACCTAAGGCAACATGAGCTCCACAGAGTGTGGTGTACAGTTTTTAAGTCTGGGAAAAACAGCTGCAGGAATCATTACTGGCAGATCTCCTGAGCTGAGGTACTGAAATGAATATCAGTATGGGAAAATTCAGATCTTCACCTAATCCTTACCGGAGCTGCTACATTACATGTGAATATTGAAGGAAAAATTTAATGAAAAAAAAAAACTGGCTGTGAACAATAAAAATTTTGGACACTGAATCTAATCTCAGGGTTTCGCAGGTCCATCCAGTATTAATGTGATCTTTGATGAGTGGGTATGTTCACAGCCTGGTAGATGATTGTTATATCCATGCAATTCCAGCGTGGGTGAGTCTGGAGTAAAATGAAATGGAACAGCCACATGATTCTTATGTGGTGCAGAGTGAAACAATCGTTTGTGATGTTATTCAGTGACCCAGGGGAAGGCTTACGCTGAAGAATCCGAATCTAATGTTGGTTAATCAGATGTACACAGTAGGAGAAATGAAAGACAAAGGATTACATTGTGCTCCTGATTTTTGTTGTTGTTATTTTTCATTTTCGCAAGGGGCTACACCTCATTTATTTGCAATGCCTGTAGTGACGGATTGTGAGCAAAAAAACATGTGCATGCTGAAAACCTTCAGGAGACGTTCCTCAAAATGTTTACAAGATGCCAGTGTTTACTCACTCATAAAGCTTGCCCACTAATTTAATTTACATCCAACCAGAGTGAAGGTCAGACATCTATAACAAAATGTTTCACAGTAGTTTCACTCTTAATTTGCAGCCATTGCAGGGCTTCTGTTTTGTAGCTTTCAGCAGTTGTAGGGTTTTTCTCTGCAAGGTGTCAGTTACTCTGCAAGCCAGGCTACATTTGAGATATCCACTCGAGAGTTCCACATCAAAGGAAATGGGATTTTCTGGCTGAGCATGAGGCTGATGGTTTGATCCTGGATCAATTTTTGCAAGAAACTGACAGCATGAACTCAATAATTGTTAAACATGGAAGGAAGAGATTAAAAGGCAGAGATGGGGTAATTATTTCTTGGAAGGATATGACAAAACAGTGCAGCAAACTGAACATTACCTCCCATTCAGACAGCTTATTCGATAGCTCTCATTTCAATGTCTTGCAAGTACATGGATGATACAGTGTAGCATGTACATTGAATCTTTTTTTTTTTTTTTTTTTACCAGATATTTGTGCCTGGCTAGCAGGAAAAATATTGTGAAAATTATTAAGTTATAATCCTACATTAACTCAAGGGAGTTTAAATTGTGAAACAGTTTTACTGCCTGATCTTCAGGCTTATTATATTCACGAGTGCACCGTCAGTGTGTTGTTTTAAATGAAGTTGTGCTTTAATACTGAGAGAGTTTCAAGGTGTTTTTTCAATCTAAAGCAACGCCATCAACCACAAGCTTCCCTCACACTCCAGTGACTGAAAAGCATTCAGAATTCAGGTCGATAAAAATGAGGTTGAACAGTTTAAGAGTCTTAGTAATAAACAACTTTTTGTTGCAATTGAACATGTTTTTGAGAGCATTTTAGAAGTAGAAAGCATGGATTACCAGCCAAAGAGAGCAGTGGACCCTAGCCTCTGTCTGACTGCAAACTGGAAGAGTGAATGTCTAAAAAACTGGTGTAATAGCCCAAACATTCAGTTTGAGGTTATCAGAAGAGATTCAATGGGAGTATTTACTTCCTCAGGTTTTATCCACCAGTAATGGGGGATATAGGGAGGTGTCTATGCCCAGGGACCAGTAATCTCATAATCTGGTCCATGGCTAAAGGGGGCCAAAGATTTTTTCTTTCAACCTGATATACTGCAAAACTGGGTGTCAATTTCACAAAGATAAATTTTGACTATGACTAAAGTCATCCATGTATCCTGTGAGTTTGGTTGGTTAGCCTATTGCAACATTCCACTCAGCTCTGTGTACTTCAACATTAAAATGTTCTACATACAAAGAGTGTAAAAATACAGAAGAAATGTATTACTAGAAAATTCAAAGCCCTGCAGCTCAGAGGGGCCCAGAACATTATGTTAACTTTTCAGTTAGAATCAGGATAGTATTCTCTCACTGCTTTCCAATGGGATACTGTAGACTTCAAAACTTTTTAATTCTCTTCAACCATCCACTGCAACATTGCTAGAAAACCTTGTATTATGGACCATGTTTGACTGTTTTGTGTCTGTGCCACTAACCAATTGTGCAATTAACTTTTTAGGATTAATATGAGTTAGTCGTTATTTTTGTGAAACCGTCTCTTAGACTAATCTAAGAGTAAAATTAAAGCTGGCGAAACACTAGATTCAAGATTCAAGATTCAAAGTGTTTATTGTCATGTGCACAGTAAGAAAACACATTTCCCTGTACAATGAAATGCTTACTTTGCTGTCCACTCAGATACCAGCAGAAGTATAAAAGATAATATATATATAAAGAAGAAGAAGAAGAAAAAAAGAAATATAATAAAAATAAAATTAAAATAGAATTAAACAACACTACACTACACTACACTATACACCAAAAATGAAAAATGAAAAAGGTATTTGAAGATGGCAGTTAAGATCAATGTCCAGATTCTTCCTTTGTCCATGTCTCACTTTTCCTCCAAGTTTCTTGGAATTTGGCCTGGTAATTTTAGCTGCCAACAAACAGACGAGCAAACACACAAACAAACAAATAGCACTGAAAAATAAACTGGTGCCGGAATTCTGAAAAATCATTGTAAGCGTGTATCATGACGTCAAACTACTTTCCCTACTTTATTGTGATCATTGAATAAAAAAATAAAAAAAACACACACACACATTGTCTAACAGACATGGCTTTATTTATCTTTAGTCTTTAGTCACTCGTATCTTTTGTATTAAAATTGTTTTTATCCTTCAAATGTAAAGGAGCATGATGTATGCCCATTCAGAGAAAACAACATAATTATTCCACCCACCCACTTCCTACTCCACGCTATAATACTACACCATTAAGTCTTTGTACTTAAATCTGTTGCTTGTGATATGTTTTGTAACCTACACTTTCTGCAATATATCTATACTATCTCAGCCTGTTGGCTCTATGTGATGTTGCAGGACTTCATTCACCAAACAGTTTGCTGAAGGGCACTGTTTCTGTTGTCTCTGTTCAGCTTATTGTGCCCATCAGTCCTCTTTGCACCTTGTAAGTGCTTCATTCATCATCTGTATCTAATCAACAGAGACCTCTTGCTTCTCCCCCTGCAGCTTTCTTCAGTCTTTACAGTTATTATTATCATTATTATTATTATTATATTTTATTTTTTAATCAGCAGTGGCCACATTGTTATCCTACAAAATTATGTACAAAATCATTCTTTTCTTTTTCTTTTGGATGCCCTGTTATTGCACTTAATATCTGTATGTCTTTATTAATTTGCTGACAAATACTGCACTACTACAGTACACACGAATCGTGGTATCAGTTGGATTAAATTTGTGTTATAACAACTGAGTAATATTTCCCTAAAGTCGAACAGTAATAAATAATTTAGCTCAAAGGCAGAAGGTTGAATCAGATTATACACAAGTACTATACTTGATTACAATATTCTCATCTTTCTTTTACTAATGGGGGATATCTATTCTGTGGTCACTTTTTCACAGTTTTATTGCAAAATCTTTCAGTTTAAATTCTGACTCTGTTTAAATTCTGATTCTGTGCTCTAATGTGGACAGGTATTACAGCATTGCGTCCCCATTGGCCAGTTACTTTTTGAAAGAAAAAAAAAATCCTCTTACCAACTTCAACTTGTTAAAGCTGGCAAACATAATTGTAAAATTGTAAAACATAAATAATCTTGGCCAGTGCTCATCCAACTCAGCAAAGCACTTCCTTGGGACCCCTGCACTACACCCGCCAAGTGTCAAGTAGATCTAATAAACAGATGTTGGGAAACACGAAGAACAGACACACACTCCTTCATTTATTATTGAGATGAGTGTGGTGTTTAAGAACGGAAATGAAAGAGGCCCAGGCTTTCTGATATTTTAAGATTTCATAAACAAACAGCTCTTCAAGCAGCCCAGCAGTACTAAGTGAACCATCCAGATGCAGAGATCTCCCCAAATATTCACAAGTGTGGTCAAAGGTGGAGAGACTGCACAAACAACCACTCTGCCCGGTATTATATTGTGTTTATTTAGCATACTCTAGCCACCCATTTGCACTCTATTTCTTTCCTCTTTTAAATCCGGGACAACAAAAACAGATTTTGTTAATCAGAGAAGAATGTCCACTCTCTGTGCAAAAGGTTTAGTACTTGTTTCTATAAACTTCCAGAATTTATGGGTTCCTGCAAGCTCTTACAGTAATGACATTTTATCACAGTTTCCTGAGCATAATATTTCATTTTTGCTGCCCTCAGATCTGATCTGTCAAGAATTCACCATAAAACGTAGTTGATGATGTATGAGTTCATACTGCAGGCACTGGTAGCACTTTCACATCTTACCCCTACTGTGTGCCCTTAGGCTCTTAACTATTACACTGTCATTATACACTGATGAGCCAAAACATTACGACCCATTACAGATTGTCTCTTGATTATCTCTCCTGTGGTGAAATTAAACTTTTTTTTTTTTTTTTTTACCTTGTTAACATGTTCTTGTGGTGTTATTTTTTACACGCTGGAAGACATGAATAAAATTAGAAGTCAACACCATAGTTGAGCATTCGAAGTGTGAAACTGCAGCCAACATTCCCCAAAACACGCTTTCAGACTAACCTAAGGAACCAGTCCTGTCAGCTTACAGGTTGGAGCTTTCCACATCATTATTCTTCATTAACACATCATCATGTTCAGAATTGGTTTCTGGTTTCGAACACGTACGGCTGAATTATTCCAATATTACAACTTGCTATTGCATAGTGTAGAGTAGTCTCACAGTATTTGACCAGAGTCATATTAGCTGGTGTTCAAGTGGGAATAGGTGAGAGGACAGGGAGGTGAGGAGTTAACATTGTACATTATCGAGGAAGCAACTCGACCATTTTAAGGCAGTAAGGGATTATTTACACTGAAAAACTTCTAAATAAGTAACTTTGATACACAGAGATGAGCTTTTAGAGGTTTATTCAATGACTGAAGAGAGATTTTAAGAACTGTACATGTCAAGGTCTGGGATATATTAAATGTTAAGTGAACAATCAGTTCTAGAAGTCAGTGTTTTGGATGCTTGAGAACGAAATTGTTAGGTAAATATGACTAGGTCATCTCAGAAACTGCATGACTTGTTGGATGTTGCTTGTCAGCAATAGTATTGTAAGTGGTTCAAGGAGGGAAACTCTACAAACCAGCGACATTGATTAGGGGGGTTTGCAGTCCAATCTGTGGCTCCAACAGATTTAATAGGGTTTGCTGCCATGGTCTTGGTATCAGATGCCACAGGGCACCTCTGGAAGTCTCGTAGAGAGCATGCCTTAGTGGTTCAACATGTTTTTTGTGGCACACAAGGTACCGGTAACATGTTAGTCAGGAGTGGTCATAGTGTTTTGGCTTATCAGTGTAAGTTAGCCTTTCTGCAGCCTGTTTTAATGGGAGCACAATGATGGATGGAAATGCTGCTTGCTCTAGTGTTTTCCTCTCCTTTTAATTAACTTTTTCCCATTTGTGTGGTATTTTGATACCAAGCACAAAATGTACGACACACAAGTGGGAAAACAGGCGCAAACAGGTAAGAGTCTCATTCAAATCAAGGAGCACAAACTGAGTTGTTGGTATTTTTTTTTGAGAAGATGTGTCTGCTGCAACGTCACTCTGATACCAACCTGATGGTTTGATCAAACAAACAACAAAAATATTGTAGGAATGCTTCTCTTGCCTTCTATCTCCCTCCTTGTCTTCCTCCCCTACAATTTATTCTACCAGTTCAAAATTTTGTTACAATCTGAAAGTGCTGAGCATCCATTTTATGGCTCACCCCAAGACCTGCTACAATGCCATAATCATAGGTGCTAAGAGAAGGAGTGTGGTACTGTTGTTTAGACTCTGTCAGACAGACATGAGAGGCTTAGGGCCAGAGGGAGAGCAACACAGAGATGTGATGTAATCTTTCAACAGACAAAGAAAGTCATGTAAGAGATGAGGGGAAGAGACAGCAAGAGATGTGGCCTTTTCTGCTAACTTCAAACTAAAATCCACAGAGATGATTAAATGAGTCATTTCGAAGTTAATGAGATCGGAAGTCTTGTTTGTATAATACACGTGGGAGTTTGTAGTGTGCAGTGTTTATTTAAATTAACTTGTTCCTGATTGTGTACATTCTTGATTGTGTAATTTCTTGCAACTGTGTTGGTAGTAGAGGTAGCCCTCTGATGTCGTATTTTGAATGAACTGGGGGAGGATTATGAAAGAAAACAGACGGCGACTGGGAGTTTGTTGCCATGGATGCAACTTGGGAGCGAATTTGTCATCTTTCATGATTGCAAATTGACTTGTAGTTCAGTGATTAGAGTAGAAAAGTACAGATAAACTGTACACTCTAACGAGAGCCTACACGCAGTTCCACAGTATTTTTTTTCACATTTACTTCATAAATTACACCTATTGGTGGCAGGCTGCATATTTGTATTCAAACTGCTCATAAGGCTGTGGGCAGTTGACATGAGAGTGCTGTACAGAATCATGTACACAGCTACATTACACATGGCAGTGTAGTTGTTTCATTGTAGTTTGTGAAGCCTGAACAGTACTGAGATAAAGAAGCCATTATTTACAGAGGAAGGGGGTAGACATTTGAGAAGGAGTGTGCTTACAGTGTACACAACCTATTAAATTGATGGATACAGCCTTGCCAGTGGAGTTTCATGTGTAAATGTATGCCTCATTTTTATGCATTTGTTAGTGTGTGTAAAATCATGCTCATGTTGTTCTTACAGTCTAAGCTGGGAGTGACAGGCTCATATATAATGCATGAAGTACATGAGCATAAGGATAGCTGACATTTGGTTGCTCGTCATTCAGGATATATCTTCCCTAGGGGAATGACCATGCTTGCAGATAATCACACACGG
>OMNN01031232.1:18471-38902 GCA_900302755.1 Chromis chromis | reverse complement strand
ACAATACATACATAATAAATATTAACTGACGTGACGTCCCATTGGCCATCAGCTTTTGGGGGCCCCCTAGTGGCTCGGGGCCCTACGCAACCGCGTAGGTTGCGTATAGGAGGAAACGGGCCTGATGCAGAGCTACGGAGAAAAAACGGCACACGAGGTGCGTTCAGGGACATTAAGGAAAAAACAGTAACATTCAATTTACTCTGTAAAATGGAAATACATATACTGAATAAACCGAACTATGAGGGCTTTCTAACAGAAGAATTTACTGTATATCAATCATTCAAATTTGACAGTGTGGTTAACAACTGTCATGTATGATGTTAAGCTCAAAACATGTATTTATTCGTACTTTATACACGTACTACACTTTACACCAACTTTAACAGCTCACATTAATTAAAAATATTGTCCAGCTTTGCTTAGACAGTATGTCATCACAAGCCTTGTTGTCAATGGCTGTGTACATACATTCATAGCCACACAATAAGTTAGTCCTTTGCTGCCAATTATATTTCATTCCAGAATAAAGCATTTGTTGTCAAGTACTAAAACTGATTCTAGCATTGATTCTGCTGTCAGTTTAGTCTGTCTCAACTGGTGCTAATATGTAAATTAATAATATATAAATAATTAATATAAATTTCTAGGGGAAACACTGATATCACATGTGTTCTCAGTTTTTTCCTTTTCAAGATGTT
Organism: Chromis chromis; assembly: GCA_900302755.1. Taxonomy (NCBI): domain Eukaryota; kingdom Metazoa; phylum Chordata; class Actinopteri; family Pomacentridae; genus Chromis; species Chromis chromis. Next base: position 38,201 of record OMNN01031232.1, on the reverse strand, counting down.
TTTCTGTCTTACCTGCATCTGCAGTATTGGCTTTTCTGCCAGTATTCCTCTGATGGGTAGAAATGGTGACGTGATGTCAGAGCTGACGGTTTGATGCAGACAGACATGCTCTCGGCCTTCAGCAATTTCCACTTGATTTCACAGTTGAATGCAAACTCAACAGTTTCTGACCAGGAGGTATGAAAGAGCAGCACCGTGTCCTGTCCCTCCATGATGGATGGTGATGCTGAGCATCCGCTCCTGCAGTGGAAGGCCTCTAGATTTATCTGTGGTTATGTAACTGTCTATGTTTTGATGGCTTTGCTCTACTACTGCACCAAATGCTGAAGGCTGCTTATCTGACTGCTTTGTGAACTCAAATTGGCAACAGTGGTGCCTTGGGCTGCAAGTGCAAAGGCAAGAGGATGATCATGTTAACTGTGATCCAGAAATTATGTCTAGCCAGTTGCTTTAGTCTGCAAGAACAGCATATTGCTCTCAAAAAACAAGTATTAGTAATTTTACCCTTGTAATATATTTGAAAAGAAGTGGCTCAGGTTATTTACAGAGACACTCGAGTATTGCACTGTCACTGTATTCTACAATTCTACAATTTAATTTAGCAGACATTTTTATCCAAAGCGACGTACATAGGTAGGTAGGCGGGGCAGCATTAAGGACCTTACCTAAGGGTCCTCACTGGATACCTGCGCCCTGACAAGGGCCAAGGTCTGGGTTGTTAGTCACTGAGCTATCCAGCTGCTTTATAAAGTCCTGCACCTCTGTGGAAACACACAACTATGGCTAGAAGTACACAGAAGTCAAAAATGTGTGTGTGAGTGACAGTTATTATGCCTAAAGCATAACATTGGAAAAAAATGAAAGTTTAATTTATTTGATAGTAATTTTACAAAGATTGCTGTTGCTAAGTCACTAATAGCTTCTTGGTTGCACGGGAAATGCAGAATGTTTTGGTTTTTACACAATCTGTTTGGTGCAAATAGTTAATTTTTGTAGATTTTTTTGTGTAGAATAAAGTGATTTTGATGAAATACCCTGATTTTGAGCTTAGATTTGGTTATATTTCCCAACCACATGGCACGACACAGATGATTAGTTCAAGGACTGTCTGACAGTTCAAAATCTGATGATTCTCTTTTTACAGTTTCTGGCTCTAAAAAATATCAAAGATAACTATAATAACAACCAACATTATGAGTAGTTGTATAATTCTGTATACATGAGGTACAGAACTCAGCAGCACATAAGTCTGACTTTCCTCTCTCTTGCTCGTGTGAGTGTTTAAGCTGCTCTACAACACAAACAACTCATTCTTTGCCCATCTGTGTACGAGTTGACTCACTGATGCTTCCCCCTGTCATGGTTGCTCCTCTTGTACTGCTTGTCAGCTTATACAATTAAGAACATGTATATTTTTCAATCTTGTTGTTTAGGATAGAGTTAAGTTTTCAGTTATTTATCAACTAGTATTACTATTTATAACACCTATTGTGAACTAGCTCTAGTTTATATGAAACCAGTGAGTATATCTCTAAGGGCTACATCCGTTCTTTCAGGAGACAAAGGTCATTCATGAGTAAAAAATTCTCTTCGTATTTGTCATTTATTCACAAGACGATGTCTCTGACGCCGGAAAGAGTGATTCTCTAATATAAAACGCTCATTGTTGGAAAACAAGCATGAAGCACTTCTTTCCCGAGGCGATGATGTCATGCAAAAAGCTTCGTTTTTTTATTTGTTCGTGACCCGTGAGAAAAGTTGAGGACTTGCACTACTTTCTGAATGGACTGGTGATCCACATTCAAACTGTACTCGCTGTTTCTGAACTCTGCTTTTTTTTTAGTCTTTCCTAGCACTGATGCAGATTTCTTTCTCTGTGATACTATTTTTTTTCCTTGACACCCACATGACTCATCCTGCTACATTTCCTAAGAACCGTTTTTAAACGTAGGCGATGCCCTGTGTTACCTGTGGCTGACTCAGACCTCGCTGATGGGGGAAAATATTTGTGTTTTTTCCACCCCTGCAGCCACCTCCCCTGGATGAAGCCTGGTTTCAATTAGTGGTTTGCTACCAAACGTTTCAGCTCGTGCCTTAAATCCCCACAGTGGATTTCCTGGCTGTCTTTTCGTAGTGTTTATCCGCATACTTGTTCCCCCGTCCTTCCTCATGCTGCTCCTCTGCTTTGCCTCCCTGCCTCATTCCTCTTAGTCACAAGTCTTTAAATGAGATTTGGGTGTGTAATTGAAAAACTGAGCTGTGTTTTTTTTCCTCCTTCAGTCAGCTGAAGATGTCTTCCCCATTCCTTCTGTCATTAAATCCCAGGGGGACTTCTCTGTATGTCATTCTTCAATAGAAGGAAGTGAACAAAGTCTTGAAGCTGTTACAACACTATCATGCTGGTGGAGTTACCTAGCCTCCACTTGTATATTTTTAGCCCTTTACGTCTGAATTTGTACAGTACATTTGGCAAAATCAGTCCAGGCTGTCATCCTTTTTGCTTTGCAGAGCTTCAACCATGAATAGCATCAAGCAGATTATTGTACTGAGTGCTTTAATTATTGATATATTAAACACTGGGCTTTTCTGTGCTAGCTACTGTTGAACCACCAGGGAGTTAATTATTACAACACATTTCAATGTTTGATGGGAAAATGGATTTATACAATAACTGTTGACTAAATCTGCTCATGACCTGCCTGCATAGCAAATGTTCCTTAAGTGGAAATCTAGTCTAATGTGTCTGCTTAGATTGCACATGGCTGCAAGAGGATTTTGTGCACATCTGTACAGTTTTACTACAACATAAACATTTGCTTCACCGTGACCCATGAATGGGACCCCTTGTGCTGACTGTCACTCCGGCGTCCTCGGCTCTCTCCGCCCACTACAGCGCATGTTGTCCTACAGATGGATTATAAGGTTACATAATAACACACTAAGGAATAGGATATTTCTTTTAGCCCTGGAACAGGATTATCAGTCACACACAGTGATGTTTGATAAATGATAACGGCATAACACCACCAAGCTGATCTTTGCCCTGGGAGAGCAGGATAAATAGGTTAGTGTTGGGCAAATTCCAAGAGGCCGATGATACTTTCATGGTACTGTAGTTTAGGTACTGTTAAGTATTTTTATTTTTAAAAAGCGGTAGAACAGTGAGTGAAATAAAACTTCAATAGTTATCTAGAAATAAGAAATGCACAGTCCCATGGCAGATCTGAGGGCACAGAATGGAGGAGTTTATTTATTTGACAAGACAAAATTAGTGATTAAATAAAAATCTTTCATTTTTATAATTTCTTTCTAATATACATCCATTTTCCAGAGTTCTAAGGCTTTGAACATGCGACCAGTCAACCTATCTGGTTCAGGCGTAAATGCTATATATTAGGGCTGGTCCAGAATATTCGAATATCCGAATATTCGTTCGAACCCGGATAGCCGCTACGCATCTGCACTTGGGTCACGCGACATAACCGTTAGGCTATCGGGGCGCCTGTAAAGGGGATTTTAAAAACAGTAACGCACAGACAGCAGAAGGGGGAGGAGTGTGCGTCGCAGAAATGTCAGGCTTATACCCACAGTCTATGTCCTGTGAGTCAGACTAGTCAGTGCAAGAGCATGTCTGCACCTTGATGCAGAGAAAAAACAGTGCTACTTGCAATGATATGATCCATTATATGTAATTTTTGCAGAAGTACGGCAGTTGATATAGATTTGTCATTTAAAAAGTGATGAATTTCCCCAAAAATGTGTTATAACAAACCTCAAAAACAGGGGCTATGTGCATTAGCTTATTAAAAGCTGACATTTTGTAGCTGCAGGATTCAAAAACAATCTATAGGAAACATCCTAGTGAAGCCATTACAACTTTGAAGGCGTTGCTTCCACGCTTTATGGCATGTGAATTATGTAAAAAGAAATTCTTGGCTCAGCCAAATATGAGCCAAGGTGAAGTTAATGAACCCAACATGCTCAGTCACCACCCCTCCCTTCTGTTTGGTACACTCCCAGACTCCACAGACAGGTGCTGTGCTGTCCCAGCGCCTAAGCCAAGCATAACCAGCCGTGCCCATCAACACTGGTTTCACCCACATCAACAGTATGTTTTGTTTGAGCACCTCCCTTGCTCAACAATGTCGCTTTAGAGAACAACGTGCAGTACAGTAATGAGTCAGAGCTATTTTAGTAAATGGCTTAATCCTCATAAAAAACATTAGTATTAAAAGACCCAAACATAATGAGGCATAAAAATGACTAACTAATAACGGCAACATTTTGGGAAGAAAATGTGTGTCCACTGTTTACAATTAGATATTAAAACCTTTTGAAATGGCTGAAGTGCTTAAGAAACTTTAAGTATTGACTGAAGCACTAAAAGATCATGATCAAGATTCAAGATTGCTTTTTTATTGTCATTGTATAGAAAATACAACAAAATTGTGTGTACTCATCTAGTAAAAGTGCATAAAAAAAGATACAATACAATCACTCACAACTTCAAAAAGACAGTTTCACACACCCATACCCTCACACTAATAAATAAAGTATACAAAAATTAAAAAGTACGTTATAGATTTATACATTAAAAAAGATTGCACTTGGAGGTGTACTTTATAGTCTGTTCAGGCTGCGTACTGCTGTGGGGAAAATTAGTCCGGGTTTTAAGTGATCTGTATCGCCTTCCAGAGGGCAAGAGGTTGAAGAGATAGTGGCCTGGATGGGTACAGTCAGTGATGATGGCGGTTGAAAAGAGGTTGAAGTGTCCATTTTAGTGCTGAGCTCTAAGAAATTAGTGCCAGTTCTATTGTACAAACTCAAAAATGATTTTCTTTATTCACTTTATGAGTAACTAGATGTGCACTTGAAGAGTGCAAACCTCAACTAAGACCAATTGTCCACTCCTCTGTTGTGTGCTTTTGCAAACGAAACCATCATACACTGTTAAAGGCAAAATAGTGCAGCAGGTAAGTGAAACTATCTTTCAAAATGTGATACGAGCATCAAACTTGGCACAAATACTCCTTAGGGGTTATGTTTTAGAAAAAATATGCTGGTCATCTGAAATTCAAGATTTAATTTTTTGTGTATAGATTGCCTATTTTACCACAGATTCTCACTACAGTAACCGATTTAGTTGATCTTTGTGTTAAAAAGTAGGTTCTCAAGTATGAGGAATTCAAAAAATACAACTCTAAGATCGCTTTGGAGCTTCTTTCTACCATTTCCAGCCAAAAACAGTGAAAAATTAACAGGGAATACAGCATCTGCAATGATATGAAACTAAATTTTAGTAAGAGTGACACATAGTTTAACCCTAACCCTAAGACCTACTGCACGACTATAGCATTATGTAGGATAACCACAGTTCTGTAATTTTGATCCAAAGTCCCAAATAAGGTAAAAATAAGCTTCTTAGTGATTTGGAAGTTCAAAAACCAGATTCTGCATGGTCTAAATGTATGATTTGGTACCAGAATAATCCATATTGGGCAAGTTTACGAAAAGTAATATTTCGGTATTGATTATGGCGGCCATCTTGAAAAAATGGCAGCCATCTTGAATTTCAGGTGGCCAGTGTATTTTTTCTAAAAGGTAACCCCCCAAGGAGTATTTGTGCCAAGTTTGGTGCTTGTATCACATTTTGAACGATTCGCCTGAAAACAATCATTTCTCTGCTGCACTAAAAGCACCAGTTATTATTGCAGTCACCCTTTGATGGTCAAATGCAACAATATTGTTCGTGCTTCCTTTAAATGGGGTCCAGAGTCCATGTATCAAGTTTTGATAGATCATAGTGTTGCTGAGATGTGACTTCACTTTCTGTTTGGCAGGTTCACTGCAATTTTGTTAGGCTGTGATGAAAGAATGCTTTGAAACCATCCTGTACGGATCTACTATCTGGTGTTTCCAAAGGTTGATTCAGGCCGACTACCATGTGTACAACTTTAAGCTCTTCTAACTTCCAAACACTTAATGATAAAAGAGCAGTGGTTAGATTAAGTTGTCTGGACAGGACATGGCACAGCCGAGCCAACAGGACATGCTACAGTGAAAGAAGAACAGCTTTTTCCCGCTGGTAGTTTAAACATTAAGATGAGTTTAACCAAGCTGCTTATTGATGAGACTCCTTAGTGTTGGAATGAAACCACCCCTAAATTATGATAATCACTATGTTTGGAGGAACACTGTGACCTCCTTTCAGATTTGGCTTGAGGACATGAACTGTCTTGTCTGTTCAGGTGAATTGAGCTTGTAGGTTGGGTTGTTTGTCTATCTAGGACAGGGATTTGAGGAAATTGGGTCGCTCCATGAGGATGTGCTGGTGTGCTGTTAATTATAGAGTAGTATGGGCAGAGAAAACAAAAAATTGAGTGTACGAATGTCAGCTGGAAAGAACATCATGTTGCCAAGCTTAACAGAGTAAACACATTTTCAGGGGACAGTAGAGACATTTTATAACTACACTGGCTGAATTTGTAAAGTCCTACAGGTTTACTGAACTGTAAAAGAGCAGTGAGTGTTGTGTGTACACCTGAATGATATTTATGAATATGGCATTTGCAAAGATAGCACTGAGAAGACATCACGGAAAGAATAATTGCTTTTCTTTTTGTTTAGTTGGGAAATAAAAGATTTTTGTTAAAGGCAGTGAATTTCAGTCCTAACATTTTGTGTGCTTATATATGGATCCATCAATCCCTGTTGAGAATATAACAGTCATTAAAGACTCTCAGTACAGCTACAAAAGCTAAACTCAGTCCTACACAATCCCCTTTTCTGTATAAAACCAAATGGAAGGAGCTATGTTAGCCAAAGACCAAACCATGTAAAATAGTTTTTGTACTGAGGGCATGTGGATAGGAACTAATATCATGGTGCATATCCGGTGGGACACATTAAGAGGACGGAATCTAGTGTAAATGTATGGGCTGAGTGAGCTGTGTCAATAAAGTTTCATGTTTTAACATTCTTTACATGATAATAACCTTCAACATCTCCTGCAGGTTATTGACTCACTGGGCGTCATGATCTACAAAGCTCTGGATTACGGCCTCAAACAGAATGAAGAGCGTGAACTCAGCCCTCCGCTGGAGCGCCTCATCGACATGATGACCAACACCGAGGAAACGGAGAGTGACCCTTGTCCTGACGAGGGCTACGAGGCCACAGAGGAAGAGGATGAGTGCGAAGGAGAGGAGGAAGAGGATCTCGTCTCTACTTCCTCCACCGGCACAGTCAGCAGCATCCAGAGCTATCGGGACATCATCATGGTAGGTTGGAATAGCGGGTGGGGATTGTTTTTAACCATCTGAACCACAAACAGGTTTTTTTTTATTCACTGTAATATAAAGTCCTACACTTCTAATGAAACAGCACAGCCATGGATAGAAGTAGAGAGAACTCAAAAATATGCAGTTTGATACAGCTATAATGCCATATATCATAAATGAGAAAAAAGCAAATTAGTTAGTTTTTATTTCGTTAAATAAAAAAGGAAAAAACTGGAATTAACATGTATAACATTCTCAAGCTGACCACTGCTGTTGCCAGTACTGGGAAGAAATAGTTAGCCTACATCCTTAGGGGAGTGGTGGCCTAGTGGTTTGTGAAGCGAACTTGTAACTGGTGGGTCGCCGGTTCGAGTCCCCGGACTGCCAAGAGGTTGAGATGGGAAAGTGAGAGCGACCGCTTGTCCCAGCCACCACCACTGTGGGCCCTTGAGCAAGGCCCTTAACCCCTGACTACTCCCCGGGCACTGCACCGCGGCAGCCCACTGCTCCTAGTAGGTAGAGTTAAGCTTAACTTTGAATAGGATGGGTCAAATGCAGAGGAAGGAGTTTCCCCAAGGGGATCAATAAAGGCTAGATTATTAGCTCCGCCAAGCACGAAGCGGAGGTTATGTTTTTGCCAGCGTCTGTCTGTCTGTTTGTCTGTCTGTTTGTTAGCAAGATAACTTGAAAAATTATGAACGGATTTTGATGACATTTTCAGGAAATGTTGATAATGGGACAAGGAACAGGTGATTAAATTTTGGTGTCAAGGGATAAGTGACAAAAATGACCATGAACAAGCTGGTAAAATGTACAGCAGAACTTGAGATGCTTTATGTAGACATGCAAACATAGTACAATCTGAATTCCTTGCATGCACACCTATATCAAGTGTTTGTATTTATATATGGTGGGGAATGAGAGCTTAGGTTATCTTCCAGTTTCCATGAGTACATTAACCTGAAAACAAACAGAGAATCCTCACACTCTGTAATAGTCCCGTAATAACTTTAATAATTTAATACAGTGTTTCCGTCATGCTTCGTCTTCAATCTGATCACGCAGTCCGTGACGGATTAAAATGATGCAGCGCATAATTATAAACCAAATTATTAAAGGCTTATGATGCGCAGATGCCTCTTTTGCTTTGAATACTTTCTTTAGTATCCTGCACATATTAAAAACTGCCAGGATGTTCATACATTTTTCCTTTTTCCCACGTTATTGCATTATTAGTCAACTGGTTTGTTAACAGAGCAGTGAAGCCACACATAATCATCATCACCCCATCTGGACTTGGTTGAGTTAGCTCAAAGACGTTTCACCTCTTCATCCAAGAGGCTTCATCAGTTCTAAACTGACTGATTGGGAGTTCCAGGTTTTATACTCTTCAGGAGCCATTAACACTATTGAAACTCCAGTCTGCTGGGTGAGTGTTGCCCCTCCCTCATTATACGAGTCGTTAGGTCATTCCCTCTCACAATGGACTTCGTTAGGGACCATCGTGGCCAGGTGTGAATGGTGCCAATGAGGGTCGTTAGGTCATTCCCTCTCACAATGGGGTTCGTTAGGGACCTTTCTGGCCAGGTTTGAAAGGTTTCTGTTCTTCCTGGGTAGAGAATGTAATACTGCATTGTACACAGGTGAGAGGTGATGTCTCAAGCCTCCCCCTCTGTTCAATGACGGTTTTTCTAGTTTAACAGTTTATCAGTTTAGAACTGATGAAGCCTCTTGGATGAGAGGTGAAACGTCTTCGACAAACTCATGCAAGTCCAGTTGCTACGATTGAAACTACGAGGATAACCATGACCTGGATGACTGAGAATCTTCAGACATCATCACCCCAACACCAAATGCATTTCCCTGATGGAGGCTGTCACACTGTAAATTCCCCAAGTAGCGTCTGAATATGAGACTGGTAAATATAGCTGTGTAAATACACTGGTGTTTGGGGAGTAGGCTCACAAATTGTCACAGCCTGTTCCCTCCATGTAATGAACTCTGCATGGAACACAAATGTTAGGTCTGTTTGCTGCCACTACGTGTCCAGTCTGGCCTCTTAATTCCCCCAACAATCATGCTCTTGAGCGTAAACTGCAATATGCTGGTATGACATGGCTGGATTAGATAACTGCACATTCCCGGCTGACCTCTTTCCTGCTTTACGTCTTTCCGTTCTGTCAGACAGAGGCGAGTCAGGCTGGTGAGGGTTCAGTAAGACGTGAGGCTGACAAAAGATGACAGGACTTGGTAGTTCCCACTTGGATAGAAGTTGAAAGTGCTGAATGAGTTTTCTCAGTGCTTTAGTGAAATGGAGTGGATACATGAGCTGTCATCCTTTTAGCAAAACTGTCAATCTGGTGTTTTGAATGTAGCCCACCCATCTTCATATTATTCATGGATCATCAAATACACAGATGATTTCAGACTAAAGGGGCCATCAATCCAAGTCTCCAAACTGTGACATTAACAAGGGTTGTAATTTTTTTCATTATTATGCTATTAACCTGCATTTTTCCTTATTTTTTTAGTAAAAGGTTAAGGTTCAGGTTTGCTACACATAATTATTTGTGGTATAGACAGTGGAAACCTCAGACGCAGCGATATTTTAGGCATGCAAGTGCATACTTTCACTACTGTGGTGTCATTTTACCTGTAAATTTCCCCTCAGTCGGTGAAGATGAAGAGACACCGTTTGCTGAGTCAGATTCCTATGACTTGCCACACCCCTTAGCAGAAAACCAAAATATGTCGTTCGCCTAGTTCCCTTCATTGTTTCTTTGGAGATATTTCGACAGCACATCCATTACTGTCAGATAGCTTTCTGTTATCATTACAGTCGAATACCATACAGGTCAGTTCTTAAAATGGTGCTTGGGCTAGACAGGCATTGTTTCTCCAACTGGACAGTCAGGTTTACTGTGCTGATAGTTCTGCCTCACATAGTTTCCTTTTTTTAGTCACGTTGTTACGAGGGGTGATTGATAAGTTTTGAGCCTGACCAAGAAAACAAGACTTGTTAATCAAAATGTTTAGTACTCTGAGAGAGCAGCATGTCACAATAGTTTGAGTTCACTTTGGACTCATTGTGTGCATTAATGCCTGAGTCAAGTAGGGTAGGGTAGGTCATTCAAGCAAAATGAACCGAGTTGGTGACCGTATACAGTACCTGTCCCGAAAGGGCATTAGGAAATGATGCTCCATCTTATGCCACAGTGAAATGATGGACAGCCAATTCGGTTCATTTTGCTTGAATGGCCTACCCTACCCTACTTCACTCGGGTATTGTACATGTATTAATGCCCACAATGAGTCCAAATTGAACTCAAACTATTGTGACATGTTGCTCTCTCAGAGTACTAAACATTTTGATTAACAAGTCTTGTTTTCTTGGTCAGGCTCAAAACTTATCAATCACCCCTCGTAGCATGGTTTTGTCGATGGCAGTGTCCATCTGTCAGACCATCGCTCCGGTCCAGATTGAAATGCTTGATAACTATCACATTTGTAACAACGTGACTTTCCCTTTAGTGCTATGAATAGCTCAACAAATTAACTTGACCATCAGTTTGACTTATGACCAAATTCCTTCAAACCTATTGACAGCACAATCTACTTTATTTTCAGTGCTAATTAGCTAAACTAAGATGCTGAGCATAGTAAGTATTATAACATTGCTGCTTCATCAGTCTGTCATAGTGACAGCATTCTGGCCTTCAGACATAGCTCACTTGTTCATTAATGTTCCTCACAGCGATATTTGTCATACACGCAACATTGCACAGTACATCAAGTGAGGTATACTACGTAATAATGCACTCATAAACATGAGGCTAAATCTAAACTAACAACAGCTTATGAATCTATCCAAATAACAAACAGCCGAGTTTAGGGGCGGCTGTGGCTCAGGTGGTAGAGTGGGTTGTCCACTGATTGCAAGGTTGGTGGTTCAATCCCCGGCCCCTCCTCATGCCGAAGTGCCCTTGGGCAAGACACTGAACCCCAAGTTGCTCCCAATGGCAGGCAGGAACCTTGCATGGAAGTCTGTTGCCATTGGTGTGTGAATGTGTGTGTGAAAGGGTGAATGCGAAACACATTGTTTGAGTACCACTAAGGTAGAAAGGCGCTATATAATTGCAGACCATTTACCATTTACTATCTAATTATAATTTCCTAATCACCAAAAATTTTGTTCATGTGTTATGATAATTTAACAACTACTTAACCAACAGTAAATTGTGATGAAGCTCACGACTGAAAAAGGGGATGGCCAAATGATTTACCTGTATTATATAAACTCTGACAGCTCACCTGTCTGCTTGCTTTAGAGACGCCAATATGGGTCCTGCTGCTGACTGAAGCTGCAGGTATTTAATCAGCTCAGAGGAAAGACTCCTACAAACAGCTAGAAGCAACAATTGAACTTTAGCGCTTGTTCACATCTGGTCAAAAAAGCCCCAGATAACATTACTTCTTATTAGTGTTGTTAATGTCCGTTTTCATCACTGTAAAGTTTTATTTGAATTGACATTTCAGTTTTTAGTTTTTGTATTTGAAATCGCAGAGCAAAGAGAATGACAAAGACATTTTGTGACTTCGGCATGAACACTGTGTTTTGCACTTTCTATGATGTTTTTGGATCAATATTGGTGTAGTCATCCACACATCACTTCACACAACTTGACATACGCCACTTGTTGTCTCTTCTGACGATTTTTATTTTAGACTTGTGCCGTGTTGCAAGTAATACAGAAATGTTACTAAGTCTGACCTAGTACGACTGTCGCTGCAGCTTTTACAGAAGAGTGCTCAAATAGACATGAAGCTGAGTTGCTCAGTTGCTGAGCTCAGTTGTTGTCACATTAATGGAAAAGGCCGTAGCCAAAGTCTTGCAAGAACAGTTACTAGTTTAGGGGTTGAAAGAAAATTTAAAGTCAGCGATTTTAATAGAGATGGAAATTAAACCCTACAGTAGCTTTGTAGTTGAGTTTAGCATGGCCACCAAATTAGATATATTTCCATATTTAAACTAAATAATAGACGTAATGATAAATTATTGATAGCATTTTATTTATTTAGCACTTACTGGCCGACTGGAAAGAAGGTGAGACTGTGACCATATTCTACTGTCATGGCTACAACTTTCTGTTCTATCAGAATCAGTTTTTTGTTTGTAAGTATGTATGCTTTCAAAAGGTGATAAATAATTACTCCCAAAAAACACCAATCATGTTTTAACTATAAAAGAGATCTATGTATGCAGCAGTTATGCAAGATACTAATATATGTACATAATGCTGGCCATGTTTCATTAATTAATATTTCACTGGCATCAAAGTATAACCCATTCCTTGCTTTTTCACCTCCACAGCTGTGTTCTTCCCACCTGCCCAGCCCATCAGACGCCCCCAACCATTACCAGGCGGTATGTCGGGCTCTCTATGCCGAGAGCAGGGAACTACACACCTTTCTGGATAAGATCAAGAGTGCCAAGGAGGTAGGAAATTTTGACACCTGACATCTAGGAGTTATTAATAAATCTAGTTTGGACAAGTCTGACAAATGTCTGCACTCACTTTTAATATTTTTCAGTCATCTCTGCAATCCCAGAGTCTGGTAATTTTGTCAATGAGTCATACTTGGACTGTTTGACTCATTTGCACATCACAGACCTGTCAAAATTTGAATATGAAAGTGAGGCGAGGTGCGAAAAAAAAAGTGTGCTTCGGGGCTCAGAGCAGATAAGAGGTTGTGAGAAAGTGCCAAACTCTCTTCTCACTCTCCTTTGGTGTGTGGGTTTTCTGTGTGGAATTGAATTGGTTGAATTAAGATCCGTCAGGCTGACAGACTTTCTTTTTCTGGGGAGAGAAAATACCAGAGAGGTGCCCAGAAACAGCACAATAACAACAAAACAACCCACAAAGAGACAATAGTACAGAATGATGGAAACTGTGTGAGTGTCCCTTTCTGACCCATTTGTCAGGGCAGCTGGTGGCTCAAGTACTTGGCATAACTTAATTTTGCATGAACGTGATCTGGCATCCTGTTTCTTGTGTCTGTATACAAGCTAACTGGAAGATTCCTCTCTGTATGTGGCATATTGGCACTGGAGTGACTAAGAAAGATTAGTGAGAAATTCCACCGTGTTGTTGTTATGCTTCTTAGAGACAGAATGTTTTCAACTACTGTTTTAGACAACTGGCAACCAAGATGAGCTTGGAATTGCTCTTTTTAATTAATATTATTCATTAATAAGTACATGAAAAAACACTATTAACCGTCAGAACGCCAAAACCCAACAACCCATTCTCACCTGGCCACAAGATGCCATAACGAATCCCATTGTGAGAGGGAATGACCTAACGACATTGGTTCGATTCACACCTGGCCACAAAGGGACCTAACAAACCCCATTGTGAGAGGGAATGACCTAACGACTCGCATAATGAGGCAAAGGGCAACACACACCCAGCAGACTGGAGTTTCAATAGTGTTAATGTCTCCTGAAGAGTATAAAATCTGGAACTCCCAACCAGTCAGTTTAGAACTGATGAAGCCTCTTGGATGAGAGGTGGAACGTCTTGGAGATAACTCAACCAAGTCCAGATGCTACGATTGAAACTACGAGGATAACCTGGATGACTGAGAACCTTCACAGACAACAAAACCCGGCAGGTTTTGAAGTCACGTTATCCTTAAAGAAATTGCCAAACCTAAACCATTTATCAGTGCCAGGAACTGTTAAAACAGTAAGAATGGATTGGATTGTTAACTTTCCTGCAGCCCTTGAACTACTCATCTGTGGTGTCTTGTTCCATTGGAAAACTTCACCCCATCTAAACTTAAAGTAGTATCAAAATCTCCTATTCTACATGTCTTTATTATTTAAAAGTTTGCCAAAAATAAAACAATTGAGATTTTCTAAAAAACAGAAAAATCTTTGTTCCATGAAGACAAATCCATGAAGACATGGATTTCCTTAGGAGACATGCCCTTTCGGGACAGGTACTGTATCACAGCACGGTCACCAACTCAGTTCATTTTGCTTGAATGACCTACCCTACCCTACTTGACTCGGGTATTGTACAGGAATTAATGCACACAATGAGTCCAAATTGAACTCAAACTATTGTGACATTTTGCTCTCTCAGAGTACTAAACATTTTGATTAACAAGTCTTGTTTTCTTGGTCAGGCTCAAAACTTATCAATCACCCCTCATATTAGCAGTTTAGCTGCGACCAGCAGTCATGTGACAAAAATCAGGGTTTACACAGAGCATGTAGGAGACAAGTATGGAAACAAATACGTTTAAAAAGTAGGAAAACATCTATAGCATGTAGAGTCACCATTTTCCCCAGTGCTATGGGTTGTATGTCTTGATTCTATTTTTTTCAATTTCTACAAAATGAATAATAATAATAAAAAAAAATCACTTCTGTTGAAACTGATTTGTGGCATTATAACATTAAACTGCACAAAATATATTTATGAGTTCTCTCTACTTCTAACCATGGTTGTGCTGTTTCCATAGAGCGGCAGGAGGTTATATTGGAGTGACAAATAACCCCACAGTGGTTTAAAACGTGACAAAAAACGTGAGAAAAAAACACCCAGAGACTGCTTGGGATTCAGAGGGTTAAAGAAATATACATTGGATTATGTCATAAGCACCTTAAACCAAACGAAATAAGACAGAGTGGAGTACAGTCAAGTTTTGGGGTCTACTCTGTTGTTCATGGACTTAATATCATTTTTGTCATTATGTCATTTTTGAACACCCTGTTAACTTTAAATTTGCACCTGATGATGACTATGATGATGATGATAATGAGCTGAGGTATCCATTTTAAAGAACATTTATAAAGAGTGTCTGAGTAAAGTGCAACGTGCATCTGGAACACTTGCCTTAGCTCACTTAAGCATTAAAAATAGACATTAATTGAAATTCTTGTATTCCTACTAGCACTCTGTTGTTTGCCGTGATTCAACTGAGGATTAAGGAAGATGTTGCCGTAGCACTTAGTCTGACTTGTCAGACAGCATAGCTTTACTGTACAGTATGTTCACCGGAGCTGTGGCTTCTGCAGCAGGCATGATTCATGCAAACAATCTTATGTAACAGACAGTTATAGAATCAAGTGTAACCTTATTACAGAAATTTAAGGAGCTTAAAGGAAGGGATCGGACCACTCGGCTACGTGGAACTCCCTGTAGCACTCAATGTTACTGGATAATTACTAATAAGTAACCACACATGGTACCACACATCACACATGCTTACTGATTAGGGGGTTAGTCAGTGAGCGTTTGTCTCTATTCTGTCGGTATGTACAGGCTCCTTCTGCTGGATTTCCCTCTTTTCTGCCAATATAGAAAACAACCAAACTGAAATTTGAAAACAACAAACTGAAATTTGGGTGTTTCCTGAGTAACAAAGGCGGAAGACAAATATTAAGATGTATATGATTTAAAAAAAGATGCTTAGGAAGAAGGAATGAGTTTTAGCAGTAAACATGGGTGTGGATGAATAGATGTCTGGATTAGAAATGAAAAGCAGGTGCCAGCAGACAACTATTAAGTTTTAACTTTGGCGTGGCTGATATAGATAAGGTTTCGTTCAACTTTTGATGAACCTGAACTGAACTTCATCAGATGACAAGATAGCGTGCCGACATGTTTAAAACACACCCAGCAGAATGCAAAACGTTTCTGGGATTTCCAGATCTATGTACCTCGGATTGTAAGGATAAGGGATGCACATGCTAAATACATCAACTCTAAAGGTTTTTAACTAATCACCCAGAATGTTAAGTAACTTGCTTTTACTGAAAAGATTCAGCAGTCACATATTAATCGTAGTCATTAGTTGATTATTGACCTATTCTTTTCCCCTCTGCCTTACTGTCAACACAGAACAAGATGGATATCGACATGCTCATGTGAAACAGCATGTATTGATTAATTAACCAGCCTGCTATGACAATATGGGCATTTTGCCCGTGCCCT
Organism: Chromis chromis; assembly: GCA_900302755.1. Taxonomy (NCBI): domain Eukaryota; kingdom Metazoa; phylum Chordata; class Actinopteri; family Pomacentridae; genus Chromis; species Chromis chromis. Next base: position 21,913 of record OMNN01031232.1, on the reverse strand, counting down.
CAATTTGATTTTAGCCAGTCTTGTGAGTGCAGTGATGCACGAGTTGATCGTCATGACGTTGCAAATTTTCTGTCTCAGTTCTTTCCTTCCCCATTTCATGTTTTTCCTTTCTTCCTTTGTTGGCCAGAACCTTCGGAAGATGGAGGGTGACACTCGGGAGGAACCCGTGAAAGACCTAGATGAGCTGCAAAATGCAGATTGGGTAAGAATATCTACCTTTTACATGGAGAACCACTACGTTGAACTTGACCACAACTGCTACGTGCATCTGTTCAGAACATAATTACCAAATCACTTTTATTCCAACTAGGCACGGTTCTGGGTTCAGGTGATGCGAGATCTACGAAATGGCGTGAAGTTGAAGAAGGTCCAGGAGCGTCAATACAACCCGTTACCGATCGAATACCAGCTCACGCCCTATGAAATGCTGATGGATGACATCCGCTCCAAACGTTACAAGCTGCGAAAAGTCATGGTGAGGGTCAACATAAGCATTTGTTTAGCTGTTTTCTCCATTTTGGAGTAAACTAAGAAACTTTCTCCTACATGTTAACATTCGCATTGCTTCATTGTCTCTGTCAAGTTGCTGTTATTGGTCTTCTGTCTCTTTCCAGGTGAATGGAGACATCCCTCCCAGGTTAAAGAAGAGCGCACACGAGATCATTCTTGAATTCATCAGGTCACGACCCCCTCTCAACCCTGTGAGTAGTACAAAACATAGTCCCCAGTAATCTGCATGATGCTTTTCTCATTGTTGCTTTCCATTCTTCGTCATAAGCTTCCAGTTGTAGTCTATGCTGTATCCAGATTACAGTGCTGATATCTCATGTGTTCCCACCAGTCAAATTTCAGTTTGGCAACATTTAGAGGATGATATGATAATTACTATCCATATTTAGCACAGCTGTGAAAACACTTAGTCAGAGACATCAATATTTGATTTCCACTTGTTATATCAGCACATTGGCATACACGGTACTGTAGATGGTGGATAACAAGGTGTGAATGATGAAGAATAAAATGACCCATGCATTTCCGTCATCAAGTGATGAACCTTGACTTAGATGACTTAATGCAGCTATAAGTCATGCAGTCTTTCATAGGAGAGGTGTGAGGTAAAATCTCACGCCTGACTCTATGGCAATGGAGTGCTCACTCTTGTCGATGTCATGACAGGTCTCGGCTCGTAAACTGAAACCTCACCCTCCACGTCCCCGGAGCCTCCACGAGCGACTGCTGGAGGACATCAAAGCTGAAAGGAAGCTCAGGCCGGTTTCACCCGACATGATCCGCAGAAGCCGCCTGGGTGAGAAACTGACACACACTATTACACACATAGAAATGATGATATTTACAGCCTGAAAAGCACAAAAGGACATAAAGCCTCTGAACCACAAGGAGTTTTTGCCCGTTTTTGCTCCTGTCACATTTTTGCTCACTATTGGCTCATTTTTCACTGCAATATAACAAAAATTGAATTTCTTCTATCATGTATTTTACAAAAATTGAGAAAGTCGACATGTACATTTTCCCAAGTGCCCCCAGGTGTTACCAGTATTGGAAAAATGGTGACTCTACATACTAAGGATATTACATTTTTACTTTGATTCCCTACATGTGTCCTTTCTGCTCTGTGTAAACACAGCCTGCAGTTCAGCCAAAACGTTTCTGAAGTTTTGTCACATGACTGTTGGCTGCAGCTGAGTCACCTAGTTGCACTGAGGAGCGCAGATTTTTTATTTTTTTTACAGAATCCGGTTGGAGTTAACAGTTTATTTTGGGCGAATTTTTAAAAGAGACATGTAGCATAAAGTGACTTTGGTGAAATATCCCAATATTAAGATTTGATTCTAATAATTTCCCTGAAGAAAATGCACGCCACATATGAGCGCATCACGTGCTTCAAGGACCGTTGAAAAGTTGAAAATCCAATGACTCTGTTTTTTCAGTTTCTGGCTGTGATCAATGATGTCATTTTGATTTTTAAAGATAACCTTTCAAACGTGCTTACAGGTTTAGCAGTTCAGAGGGTTCTCCTGTGCAACACTCTCCTGGACATAACTCACACACAATTCACTGGTCTTTTCCTTCCAACTATCAGCAACGGCGCGACTGTCAGCTTACTGCATGGCTGCTCTAACTCATCTACTAACAACAAAAACCATCAACCATGACTTAATCATTCTTAACCGCATCCATCATGATTACTCTAACAGCCCTCCTCCTGCATTCATCTGCTCACTTAATCAGAAGTGTCGTAGTGTTTAAACAAGGATCACTTTGTCTGCAGCTGGGAGCCTTCAGGTGTTTACTAGACTGACGCTGCTAAAGTAGCTGTTGCTGCAGTTACTGATAAATGTCCTGCTCTTTGGTGTGAACTTAACTGACATTAATTTTATAAACTTACAATATGAAAAGCTGCCTTTGAAGCGAGTAGTGCATAGGAGGTAGGTAATCTGTTTGGTATGTATTGGTCATAGTTGACCAAGTGAAGATAAAGTTTCAAACCATTAAAAGCTTTAATCAGATAAACAACAGCAAATATTTTGTCAGTCTGTACCATACAGCATTCTCTGCAGTTCACACAAGACTTCTTTTGTTAGCAGCTTTAGGAAGCTAACATGGAGCAGCTGTTGCATAATCATACATAGGAGATTGTACAGTTCTCTGAAAGTATTTCAGAAAATCTGAGATTATAGAGCCCGGTTAGAAGGGTCTATTTTAATGAATGATATGTTTTATAACCATCAGGGTTTTTCCTGGCTCATAATGGGCCTGTAGGAGGTGACTACGCATGACGGTGAGCATGATCGGTCAGCGGACAGTAAAGGCAAAGAGTCCGAGTTGCCTTATTTTATAGAAATCTATACAACTTCCAGGTATTTTTGGTGATTTGATAAATAAATAAAAATATTCATGCTTAAGTAAATGAAGCCACAATGAACAAGACTGGCTAAAACCTCTTTGTGAGGTCACCAAAATCCCTCTATGCAGGAAAAACCCTGATCGTGGATGATTTACTGACTTCACCATCCATTTTAACTCTTTTCTTTTTCTCAGATTTGCTTACATTTTGTTTTGTTTTTTTCCAAACATGGGCATATCTATCAGTCATGCGACCTCTTAGCATGTCTTACAGTTTTGACTCATCAGGTAAAGTTTACGTCACCTATTGTCTTCCTGTTGTTGTACCTTGTGCTTCATTCCAGGCTATTATTAGGATTAGCTCCTGCCCCTCCCTGATTTAAACACACACACCTTTTTTTTTTTTTTTTTTTTTTTTTTTTTTTTTTTTTTTTTTCAAGATGGCGGCCTGACCGAGAGCGGGTGAAGACTCTGCACACCAAACTTTTCAAAAGTATTTAAATGAACTTTTTTATCACTTAAACTCATATCGAAATGTATAGACGCGGCCAACGAGTGAATGTCGCCACACGAAGTG
>OMNN01031232.1:0-15653 GCA_900302755.1 Chromis chromis | reverse complement strand
GACCATCTAAGGTAGGGGTGCCCAATCCTGGTCCTCGAGGGCCACTATCCTGCATGTTTTAGATATTTCCCTCTTCCAACACACCTGATTCAAATGATGAGCTGATCATTTGAACCAGGTGTGTTGGAAGAGGGAGACATCTAAAACATGCAGGATAGTGGCCCTCGAGGACCAGGATTGGGCACCCCTGATCTAAGGTGTAAATACAAACCATAAAGTATCCTGTTTTTAATCTTTCTTCTCTGGCAGTCCTTTCATGCATTTCTCTTTTTGTGTCTCATCTCTGCAGCTCCTCCAAAGTTCTTGCCCGTCTCCGCCACCCCCCAGCCAGACAAGCGTCAGTCTCCACAGAGGCGGCACTCCATCGAGAAGGAGGCCCCCACCAGCGTCCGTCCTTTTGTTGCACCATCCAGACAGGCCTCCAAATCTTTGGTACGTAAACGTTAGGGATTATTCTCCTGGATGGACTATTAATGTCTGAATGACTGAATAAATGAGGCCCCTGAGGTTGATGAAAGATCGCTAACATTCCAGCCGGGTTTGAAAATATTGAATTGCAGATTTTACAGCAACAGATGCTTAAATTGGATGATAAAACTGACATGGTAAATTATATTCTCCTTTGATATTACTGAGATTATCCTCCTTAAGTGTTACTATTATCAGGGTGTCTAATCAGTCAAAGCCTGCATGGAATATAAATGTTATAAATATGCCAAACGACTAGAAAGTGGTTATTCAAAAGCATTTATAAATATAAATGTTTTATGAATTCTATTTTTAGATTGCATAACTCTAATAGATATAAACATTGCGTGTAATTTGAATGAGTAGAGTCCATTACTGTGGCTACATCTACCAATAACACTGGATGTACTCCATCCTGTGACTGCTCATATATTTGCAGTGAGGTCACTGGTTGTCTGAGTACCTCTGTGCTGGTCGTATGATTCTAGTGAGGATGATGGATGTAATTGAAACCACAGGACAGCTGCTGTATGAGAGGGATTTAGATGGAATTGATTTACTCTAACCACTCGCTTTTTTAATGGCAGACCTCCGTTTCAATCAGAGGAAGGTTGTAAAATCAGTAGAAATACATGTGAAAGCCTGGAATAGACAACTCTCATGGGGCTTCGTATTTTGCATTTTACACTTCACTTAGTGATCATTATTGTCCTAAAAATGATCCAACAGACAGTACAAACAAGTAACCGTGTTTATTTTGTTGATGATTCAGTTTAAAGGCTAGTGGCTATTTATTAATAGCAACTTGCTACACCATGTTTTTCACTTTAATTTTTTTTTTTAGTTTTTGTTCCTTTATTTTCTCTTTCTATTTTGACATGAGGACAAACAGGTTTTGCTTTTTACTTCAATATTAGGAGTTGAGCTTCTTTAGTTAATGTAAAAGACTAAGACCTTTGCTCCAGTTCACCTCCCTTTCTGATGCACCTATTGTATCTCATTAACATGTTTACTCTGGTTAGCCATCTTGTCCCAAAGACTTACTTGCAGTCGTTTCTTATTTTACATAATGCTGCAGCTGATGGCGGATCCCAGTGCCAAGGTAACTTGGTCAATGTCCTGTTCATCCATCACCATCCTTGTTGTTTTTTTTAAATATAATTTTGTGTCTTTATAGCATATTTAGTAAAGCACAAGTTATGGGACACAGGTTAGAAGGTTTGTGAAATGCCAGCAGGTATGTGTAAGTTTACATGATCATTCAGCAGCAGCTTGTGGTCCTTGATGCCTGTGATAAAGCAGAAAGAATGCGACTGTGATAACTGCTGTCATCTCTGTGAACTCTCCTCCTTTTAAGATGTCATATGACTTTTCAATCATGGGACTCTCTTCTATAAAGCTTTGCCTGTTGTGGAATGAAATGTCATACGGCATTTGAAAGAAAATGACAATTAATGGTATGAGCTCATGCAAGAAGGAGAGTCAATGAAACACTGTATGAACTTTAAACTGAGTTTTTCATCTTTTTTGTATGTTTTAATTAGATTTGTTGCTATAATCTCTTTAACAAAGTTGGCTCTAACTGATTACGTAACTCACAGACAGAATATATCCCCAAATGAATTAATGGAGTTCTTGTCTTGACGTTACCTAAGCATATTTGGTGTGATTAGCTTGTTGGAATATGAAGTCTTATTTTTGTTTGAATGTCCTGTTCCCTCTGTCTGCTGGTCAGGTGGAAGCTGGCAGCAGTGCTCAGGGCGCGGTATGTCACTGTTCCTGCATATCATCAAATCGTACCATCAAAATCACTGTGTGCAGGGAAACCATCCAGAATGCTGTATAATTCAATAGACTCGTTGTAGACTGATGCGACCTTGTGTCATAACTGTGAATGTGAGATCTGTGGTGAGCTGAAAATGACTCAGGGAAGGTTAAAAATATATATACAAGAGAGAAGAAATAAATTGTAAACATTCACAGCAGCAAGTAAAGCATCAGGAAACGATTTCCCTGAGAAATTTTCACTTCTGTGGACTTGAATGTTTTTGGGGTGCATTTAGCTCCAAGCCGTGTCACTAATGTCCATGTGTGACCTCAGCTTGGAACATGATGGGGATCCGCTTACTAATTGGTTGCTTGGAAATAATGGTTGTTATTGGTTAACATTAGTTTGATAGGATGGTGTACTGGTCAAAGAATAAAGCAAATAGAAAACCAAACGTTGTGGATCACCATCATGGCAGGTCTGCTTTACCACCTGGAAGTTGTGAATTTGTTTTCAGTGGAAGCATCTCTTTTGCGAAAGGCTGATGCTTTCATCCTCATCATCTCACTGCACGTTTGGTCTTTTGGTGAAGTGGTGTGCAATGGGTGCTTTCATTTAGCATTTCTCTACATTCACGTGGTGTCGGTCCCATTGGCAGCAGATACCATCACTTCTTGCTGTTACACATTCCTGGGTTATGTGTTTACTGATCTGTATAAATAAGCACAGTTTGTTGATGCAATGTTTGTGCTGTCCTCCAGGAGGAGTTCTGTTACCCGGTGGAGTGTTTGGCTCTGACGGTGGAGGAGGTGATGCACATCAGACAGGTACTCGTCAAGGCCGAGCTCGAGAAGTTCCAGCAATACAAAGAAATCTACAACGCTCTCAAGAAAGGAAAGGTAGAAACCACATGGAAAGTTTTGTCTTCAAACTGATAATTTGATACCATGTACCTTTCTCATCTCATTTTCTTTCCTGTTCTAGCTTTGCTTTTCATGTCGGACCAAAAGGTTCTCCCTCTTCACCTGGTCCTACACCTGCCAGTTCTGCAAAAGGTAAATTGAGTCACTGTTACTAGAACTAGTCAGCTTAATAGTGTGTCATTATAGTGTGTTTACAGAACTTATGGAGTGCTGCTGCATATGTGAGAAAGCTGTATAAAGTCTCGAGAGGGGGATGTGTGAAATCTGAAAAATTGCCTTAAGTGGAATTTTTAAAAAAGTTATGTAGAGTGGCTGAAAGCGAGGAGCTCACCAGACCACGTGACTCGGGGCTTAATAACCCTCCTGTCACATTTTTTCTGCAATATAACAGGACAAACATGGAAGATAACAGAGCTCAAAACCCTCTGTTGTGTAGTTTACCACAGTTCTAATGGCATAAATTATTTGATTACTTATTTTTCAAAATTAAAAAAAACTTGCAATCAATATTTACAAAATGTTCTCAAGAGCCCACACGTTACCAATACTGATAAAAATGTATCTCTACATACATCTCTATCTACATACTACAGATATTTTCCTACTGACATTTTATATATATATATATACTGGTCTCCTATATGCTCAGTATAAACACAGCCTCCAGTTCAGACCAATTAAGTCAAAAAGTCCCCAAATATTTGTCATGAGACAGTTGTTTGCAGCTGAATCACTAATGGCTTCACAGTTGCACTGAATAGCACAGATTATTTAGTTTTTTATAGAATCTAATTATTGCAAATGGTTTGTTTTTGGCAACTGTTTAAAATAATAGAATATATCACAATTGTAAGCTTAGATTTGGTTTAGTGTTCCAACAGAACAGCATGTATGTAATTATAGGACTGTTGAAATATTGAAAATGATTCCTCCAGTTTTTATAGTTTCTAGCTGTTATAAATGGTGTACTTTTTTGGCATTTCTTAAAAATATTGGCTTGCATTTCAAACCTGCAGGGAGGTTTTGGGGTTCAGGCGACTAACATCATGAAATATTTTTGAATTAAAACCGTCTTTTAAACTGACAATTTTATAGGAGTGCAATGCTAAATACATGCAGTACTCTCTTAAGTAGAGCATGTGTTCAGTAATGTCCACCTTACCAGTTATTTTTCTATCCTCTACAGGCCTGTGTGTTCCCAGTGTTCTAAAAAGGTAGGAGGCTTTGACTTCTTTTACCACGCTTTTGAATGCTCTCTTCAGAATTTGCTGGCACTTCACCTGTCATGTACACCTATATGAACACCAACAGGTGCTTGATAAACTACATGAGCAGTTTTCATTATTTCTGTGTATCTTTCTTCCTCAGATGCGGCTGCCGTCTAAGCCCTATTCCACGTTGCCCATCTACTCTCTGGGCACCAGTGCTATGGCTAAAGAAGAGGGCGGTGCAGCTTCTGCTCCTGCTGAGCCAGAAAAGCAGCCATTTGGGCCTGCACACAGCCGACACAGCCTACGCAGAAGTGTTTATAAGTACGTTAAAGCAGAATGAGCAAATTTAGAGCCAGTGTCATGCTTTGTCAGGATGCGTATTCACAATTTCTCCATTTTTAGGTTGTCCAGGCACAGCAGCAGCAGTAGCAGCAAAGACAAACAGTCACTGGACGAGCCAGACCTGCCCAAGGAGCTGACTGAGGACTGGGTGGCCATGGAGGTCTGTGTAGACTGTAAGAAGTTCATCACAGAGATCATCTCCTCCAGTAAACGCAGCCTATGTGTGGCCACCAAGCGGGCTCGTCTCAACCGCAAAACCCAATCCTTCTATATGTCATCATCCAACTCGGTCAACTTCAGGCCCTCAGAGCGCACCATCAATGAGGTGTAGGACTGTCCTGGTTACTTAACACCTCTCCCAGACCTTAGTCATTCATTTAAAAAAATAAATCCCCTAGTTTCGACACGAACTGATTCACTGCATTGTGTATATATGAATGGGGATTTAAAAAAATAATCTGAAGCGACCTTGAAGCCAGCCCGTCCCCTCTAGTAAGCTAGTAAAGGTTCTTATACCTTATCCCCTCTCAGGAAAAGTTGCTATCGTTGGTCATAGCTGGTCAGGACTCTGTACCAGCTGCCAGATAACAAAGGACAGCCATGTTTCTGTAAGTGGCAGCGACAATTCAGGGCATGTTGCGTAAAATGAGCTGCTGATGACCCCATTATGAACCAGGTAAGGGTGTATGCTGCCATACAAGTGGACTCGAATGATACGGGAAGCCAAGTGACATAATGTAAATAGTTCCAAGGCCCAACCTTAAGCTTAGCTATCTGTACGTTTTCCAGTTCCTGTTTACTTCTAGCACTCAGGAAGAACAACCGATTGTCTTTTGACAGAAATGCACTGTAGATCCTCGTGTCAGGTCTGCTGGGGTAGATCTCTGCCAGTCCCCTGCTCCTCTGCTATTCTTCCAGCAACAATTATGCCAAATGTTACATCTGTCATTTTTATTTTAGCCAGTTCAAATGCATATTTACTATAATATCATGTTGCTGAGATGAAATGTGGAGATGTGACAAAAGTCTGATTATTTTTCTGGGTGGATTTTAGTTTTTAGGATAAAATGTATATTCAATTCTGTGCCTGGGGCCAAAATGTAATTTTTTTCTCTGATTGCCTTTGTAGTCATGGACCTACTGTACATATGTGTCATAAACTAAATGGGGGGGCATTTTAGGTTAATCCAACGTTCAGTCTCTTGCCCCTCCATTCTCCAAACAGGGCAATAGAAGCACAGACATGTAAGGTTTGTGAATGTGTACAGGCTGTATATCTCCACGGTTGCAAAATGAAAATTTAATATAAAATACTGAACTAAGTCTAAGTATAATTTTACCATGTTTCCAGATTTCTTTATTTGAAAATGTTCATTTATTATTAGTTATATTATATTTCTGTCATAAGATTTTATTTCTGTTATGTTTGTATAGTTTATAAACTTCTCAGTGTTAAGATTTTTTAAAAATTTAATTAAAAAATAGCACTTTTATTTTAAATATATATTGTTTATGTTGGGTTTTTGTCTTAATTAATAATAAGTATTAAAATGTTTATTTTTCAGTGCCATTTCCCAGGATTCCTCATGAATGAAAATGTGTGTGAATGGCTGCTGGTTGTTTCCAAGAAAGGCATAATGATTAAAACAAAGCACTCCAGCGAGTTGAATGTAGGCATTTTAAGTGTAAAACTGTCATTGAATAGGCTTTATGAACATTTTATTCCTTTTAAAAGACTCTATTATTCACAGACACACACATGTCCACGTAGTGTGTTTTGTGACAGTTGTTACCAAATGAACACAAAGCCTAACCAGCCTGGTAAATATCGATGCCATGTTCCAAATAGTCCATCCGACAAGTTTTATTTTAGACCTCTGTTAGGAATGTGTGCATGCTGTACTGTGATCTGTCTGTTTTTATGAAGGTAAATACAATAAAATCAACATGGTTCTTATGTTTTGTCACACTTTTGCTGAATTTAAAGCTCAGTGTGTTGGATGCAGTTCGACAAATGTGCAGCGTTACTAATGTGCAAAGTCGTATTAGACAGCAGAGGGCAATAGAGGCACAGTAAAAATGAAATCTGTCAGCTGGCTTCATATCAGCCTGCAGGCTTGGGGACATCAGGTGGCTGAGGATCTGTATTGCAGGCGGTTTGTATCACTTTGTCTGATTCAGGATAGATGCATTTAATTATGCTGGCTTCTGCCCCCACTGCAAATGAGAAACGGTTAAGATGTGGTGAAATAAAAAACTTTACATAGACATTTTATGCAGTATCAACTTAAAATGTTTTTCTGTACTTTTATAAGTTTCTTTTTTCCCCCAGTTTATATAAGTAACTAATCATTGCCCAAAAGTCAGTCGAAGCCATTATCTGCTGCTTGTACCTCAATTTCAAATCAGCATATTATCTGAAAGCTATTGTGTGTTTGATCCAGCTATTACTTGTGTAAAAAAAAAAAATGCACACAGATGACAGGATCTCTTAGCGTTTGTGCTCCACCCCTGGCTCTGTTGGTGTAAACCTTGTTAATCCCCCTGTCCATCACATTAACACAGGGGATAACGTTGCAGACTGGTAAAAGGCCTTCTCAAATGACACAGCAGGGAAACCCCTCAGTTAGTATTTAAAACTGCAGGTGCACCTGCTCATTGTGGCATTTTTTTCAAACCAGGAAATGAGTTTTCTTTCTGTTGTTGAGCTCAGAGACAGTAATCATGAACTAAAGGGACTTTAAATGCTGTTTAAAGTTGTCTGCCTCTGTTCAAATTTACTTTATTTTCTGGTGGCTTGTTAAAAAACACTTGTTGTATAGGTTTATATATTGGTTGCAGCATGCATGCTACTCCTGCACGCTAATATGACTCTTCTAACTGTAATTACTGTATGTGTACACACAAAATAGGCAATGAAATGCTATCCCTTGATGGGCTAGTAACAGACACTGAAAATAACCTGCCAGGCCACAGCCTCCCTGAAGGGTGACCCTCACACAAGGGTTTCTATGGAAAGGTAGCAAGCAAACACAGTCGGTAAACAATCTGAATAGACTGTGTGTTTAGCAGCAGCTCAGTAAAAAGTTTCACAGAGTCGAGCATCTGACAATTATTCAGAATTGTTTATATCTGCGTTAAACTTGAGGTTCAGTGTTTCAGTTCAGACATTCTACTGGCTGTTGTGTATCATTCTGCACAAAATGTGTCTTCATAACATGTTGTTCGGGCATCAGTTATTGAATGCACTCACACATACATAGACAGAGGGTTAGTGTGGGGCATTTAGAGCGAGCAGGCTAACAAGGAGCCTTTTAACCCAGCGACAGCCTGAGCTTGCTAATGTGGACTGTGATGAAATTCCCCCATTTTTGGTTGCCGCTCCCGGACAACCTTCAGCGTTTCCAAGCTAATAGACAAAGGATTAAAACGTAAGAGTGAAATCTGATCCCAGATCTTGTCTGCTTCACCGGGGGCCTACTTACAAGTAGGCTGCACAAACAGTGAGCCTCTCAAGGGGGGGCCGCTGGTAACCGGATATTTAGCCTACATGTGGAGCTACTTAATGCCTGACCCTCTGTATGAAGAGAATGTGACCTGAAGGGTTAAGAGGTTGGCACATGTCAGTCACATTCTAGCATACAGTAATGTGTTCATTAAACTCCTATAAAAAATTACATTAAAGTTAAATATAATGCAGTGTTTTAGCGGATGTTGCTCTGGTATTTAATGATGTATAGAGCGCAAATGTGTCACCTGATAGCCAGAGCATGTTTCTGTGTCCGTACCAACAATGTTCCCTTGTTATGAAAGGAATATGACTCAGCTGGTTTGCAGACAAATGGAGAACCAGATGAATCTGCTCCAAGGTCAACTAAAGACGAGCAAATGGAACAAAAACGAAATTTCTAACATTCTCCTACACGTATATCGCTTGTATTCATGTGGCGAGAGATTCAAAGCAATAAAATAGGAATTGTGTTTTCTTTGTTGTACAGTACATATACATAAATAACAATGTTCCTTTAAGTCACACAGAGAAGTCAGTGTCCAAAATATAAACACATTATACAAGAAATAATACATTTTAATGAAAAGAAGGCAAATGTGCAAGTAACAGCAACGCATCATGCAGTTGATCAGTGATGCAGTCTTAAATAGATAGGATCCTTACACGGATGCATACCACAGATTATCCAGTAGGTTATAATAGGGTTGCCATGGCAGTCGTTACCAGGGCCAGGGACTGAAGCATGAATGTACGCTCTGTGAGCAACGAGAGGGTTGAAGGACAAAGATGGATGAAACACCAGTAGAAATCTCCACGTCTGTAGTGGTGATTGTTTCAAAGCTTTTTGCCATACTCCTCCTGAATTACCATTTGTTTCTCTGATTATTTTCTCAGATGAATGAAAGATGGATTTCAGATCTCGTGACTATCCACTTGCAGGTTTCCCTTAAAGCCTGATGTAGGGCTGCACACGCTGAATAACTCCCCAACGCTACATCCCCTCGTGCTTGCACTTAGTCGGTCACTGCGTCACCTCGAGGCGCTTGCGTTCAAAGGCCTCATAGTCACATGTCCTCACATAAACATACAGCAGCTGGCTGTGAAGATATTTTCTTTACCGAGCAACAGTTGCACGCATGGTGAAATTAAACTGCCTCTGAACTGCTCACATTCTCTTTGACTAATCTAGAACATCTTTTATTCTACTTCCAGTGTGTTGTAAGTAAAATGTCTACGAAATGATGTGCAGAACAGGCTTTGCTGGGTTTTACAAGAATAATTCACAGTCAAGAATCGAGCCCCCAAACTGGAATAATGTTGGCCCAGATCATTTCATTTGAGTTCTTCTTTGCAAGATTTCACCAAACATGACAGAAGCTGCAGCTACTTTAACTTTGCCGTAGGAGCTCGTTCATGTCACAATTGTTCGCAGGAGGAATGTATTCTTTATTATCTATAAAGTGCAAATTATTAGCTATGTCATTTTCAGTTTTACAAGAGATCATAGGATTGTTACAGAAAGGTTTGCTGCAGCTGCCACTCAGAGTGATGATGCTGTGTGTAAATCAAAGCATTAACACTTTTAGTTAGCCTCCAACAAGTGGAGCCATTTGCGGAAGCAGCTTTTTGGATTACGTACGTGTGAGCAGCTGCTTGTTGTGTAAGTATGACTGCCCCTCGTCATCTCTGAGGTTCTCAGTTCAGTTCCACTCCAGGTGCCTCAGAAACGACACCTCTGCACGTCAGTTCAGCTCTTCTTTGATTCAGATGAAAGTCAGCCTGGCCTAACGTGCCGCTAAGTGGTGGCAGAGACTGAGCTGCGTGAAGGAATGTAGTTAGTGTGAAATGGTTTCCCACTAGTGTAGTTAGAGGCCAATAAATCATGGCAAAGGGGAGGTGAAGAATACGGAGTGACTGGATGGTGGGTCATGGTGGGTTGGGTCTGTTAGTGACACAGACCAGCGGCAGAGAGCCGTGGTCGAACAGCTTGTATGGAAGAGAACCTTTAGACGTCCAAACATCTGTTTTTGGGTCGTAACACTCGAAGCAGTCCGAGTCCTCGATGACATCGTGGCCATTGAGGATGCGTCCACCGGTGACATAGAGCTTGTTGTTGATCACTGTAGCACTGTGATGCATTCTTCGCTCCTTTAGATTCTCGCACTTTACGAACTTGTTGGCTTTGGTGTCGTAGGCAATCATTCGCCTGGTGTACCCTGGAAATTAGATTTTCATTAAGCCAACTTTAAAAGACAAATCTTGTGATATACCTAATTTTTCTCACTAGAAAGACCTAAACCAGTCAACCAATCAAGTATTGTCTGTCCTTCCAAATGTAGCTTATCCATAGACTGTCAATGAAAGATAGATGTGGCTTCCAGATCTGAAACGTGAAGCCAACCCTGAAGTGCCTTAAACCTGCATTCTTTGTAACAGCCAGCAGAGGGTGACTCCCCTAAGTGCAAAAAGAAGTCAGCTAATATAGAAGCCTATAATAAAATTACCCTACTTCTCATTTGATTTGTTACCTCAATAAACATTTTCTTAACGCGTTAATGGTGTTAATGACTAGTTTCAAGTCTTCTAAAACACAACATGGTGTTCTTTTTGTAAAGTTTGGTCTTATTTTGAGTAAAATAGATGATAAAGCAGGTTAGGCTTTAGGGTGGAGCTCCCCTGTGATTGACAGGTCGCTACCCTATCAGCATGCATAATGCCCTCTAGTTCTTAGATCTCTACCAGATCTCTCTTGTCACATCCTGTTTCAAGAAACCAACATGGTAAAAACCAAATGCCAAGGCTTTTAAAACAATAGTCTACAAATCAATAAGTATCGTCATGGTGGCTACATCTACCTTTTATACACAGTTTATGAAAGTATAAAACAAAACCCTAGTAAAAACATGTCAGTGAGATACATTGCTTTATTGGGTAACATTACTACATCACATATTCACGTGTAGTTGAGACTGAATCAACCCCACATACACTGTTGCTGGAAATAATCACTAAAATGCTAAATATTAATCTGCTGCTAAAAATAGTCCCTAACAAATGCACTGTTTCCTCCTGTATGTGTACCATTTGTGATAAACATAATTGTCCAGCTGCTTTTCTAGATAACAATCTCTGCTCACCTCCTATGATGTAGATCTTGTCTTCTATTACAGCAGCAGGAGCACAAACATTCTTCACCGTCCTGGTCTCTAGCCTGGACCACAAGTTACGAGAGATGTGATACACCTGTTTCACAACACAAACATCAAGACATTGTAATTCGCCAAATGCTGTGTGACATCCTACAATTTCTTAAGAGCTTTTGATTTTTAACTTTTTATCTGCACATAGTGATAATCTTTTTAAGGATGTATGTGAATGATGCGTTACTGTTGATCCAGGGATGCTAATAAGGTAAGTCTTCTCTACCTGAATCAGCCTGACTGGGTTCTGCATGGCGTCCTCCCCTCCGAAAACATAGATCCTCTGATCACTGGCTGCAACAGCTGGATGAAGCACTGCTGTGGGCATTGGTGCCATGGCCTCCCACTGATTGAACATGCTGTTATACCTCTCGACTGACTGAGAGATTCTCTTGTCTACCCCAATGCCTCCCAAGACAAAAATAAAGTGCAGATAGGACACGCTTTGGTGGGCGTATCGTGGCTCCAACATGGGCTCAGCAGTCCTCCACTGGTTCGTTTTAAGGGAAAGCGTGTAAACTGTGGCGCTGACTGAGCTGTCGCCTGACGTCATGCAGAGGCTGAGCCCACCAAGCACATAGAGGATGCTGTGAATACAAACATATGCAGCTTTGTAGAGGCGAAGAGGGAGCTTGGCCAACCACTGCCAGCGATGAGTCCTTTCATCATATAGCAACGCCTCTCGTGAAGTCTGTTCATTATTTTTGCGTCCTCCGACTACCACCAGTGTTTCTCTACAGGTGTAACGTCTTGGCGTGGTCCAAAGTGGTTTCAGTTCACGGCTACACTTGGTGCTGACTGTGAGCATGAGGCGGCGAACTGACTCGATGATCTCAGTGCAAAGGGTGGAGGACTGCACCAGCGGGTCATTGGCAATGAACTGGAAGAGGTAAGTTGGATGGATGTAGCGCAGACGGACCTTCTTGAAGAGATCGTGGATGGCACCGCGGCGTGAGAACGGGTCGTGGTGGATCCACGCCAGGAGGGTCTCAAACACCTGCTCCTCCTCAGCACAGAGTCGGTCATCTTCTAGGTAGCACATGAGCTCAGGAAGAGACAACTCACAGAAATCCTCTGTGGCAGCGACATCAGAGAAACACCTCACAGCCATCTCCTTCGCCCGCTCCTTCAAACTCTCACAGTGAAGGATCTCAGAGAGCCGGATCATGCTCAGACAGTTCTCTGGACTCAGCTGGTCCTGGAGGAACATGGAGCAGGCCTCAAACAGGCCTCCGTAGTGAAGCATGGATGCTGCCTGCATTAGCGGCAGCACAATCTCCATGGTGATAGTGACGCAGCCTGTGTAAACATAGTCCACGATGCCAATGAGCACATTTGAAGAGATCCCCCTCAGGTTGACGCGGGCCTGGCTGCTCTCCAGGAAGTTGCTGCAGAACATGGCGCGGAAGTATGGACTGCTGGACACCAGGACGTTCCGGTGGCAGGGTATCTCCTGGTGCTCGGTGCAGAGCAGGACGTCTGTTAGGATGCGCTCCTGCCGGAGGATGTTGAGCTGAACAAGCAGGTGGGAAGGAAGTTCAGAGTCTTTGAAAGAGAAAACCTCTCGTGGTCTCACAGCCATTCTGTAGAAGAGGAATCATTTTATGAGTTTTTCAGCGTCTGTGTAGATTCTCAGTTATCCAGGTCAGGGTAATCCTAAGAGCTTTACAAGAAGACAAACGGACTTCTGTTTTTGGTTCTTGAAGATGTTTCACCTCTCATCAAAAAGAGAGGTGAACGTCTGAACTGAACCATAGAAGGTGAAACATCTTTGAGAACCACAAAGAGAAGGCCGACTGCCCTCTGCTGAAGCTCTGAGGAGTTTCTATTTTGCAGTAGGAAGAAGTGTATGACTAAACCAAGGATACTGATGACATAATAATGCTTAAAAAACATACAAGTACACTCCTTTGAATATTTATTTGTGTCTGACAAAATGTTTCATAAAAAAGTTTAATAACTTGGCTAGAAATTCTTATAAAGATCCATTTGCTTCCTCTCTCTGTCAATCTCTTTAGACTCTTGCAGTGCAGCTGTCCTTAATGTGAATTACTGACTCACAGATTTCTATTTTAAACCCCTTCTAAATTATCTTGATGCATCCATGTACCATTAGGCCACATCTCTGTTATCAAGCTGCCCATCGCAGCTAACATTTACAGAGCTGTGTCAACAGACCATCTGTGTTTGTCTCTCCACTGCTTTAGATTGTTCTGTTCTGTTGCATGCTCCTATTTGATATGTTTTCCTTCTATCATATTCCTCATCTCTCATGGCCTCAGTCTGTATTTCCCTGGTTGGAGGGTTCGTGTTTCCTGCCGTCTAAAGAGAACAAATTTCATTGGGCCATTAGCAACATTAAGTCTTCTAATCATCCCCGTGTCAGCTACTGATTTACTCCCACTTACGGGGCCCAGCCTGTCTGATATATTTAGACCACTAATCGTTATTGTATATTATTAAATGCCAATGGCTGTGAGTGACATTTCACAACTGGCAGTTTTGCCTCAGACCTAAAATGAGAACTGCTGGTAGAGAGTTGCATCGGAATTTGGAAAAGAGTCTAACGACTTTCTACTGATGTTTCTGTAAATTCATTATGTAAGAAAATTCAAGTTTTTAAATGTTTTAGTGTCAGATTAATTACTTCATTTTACAAAATACTGCCACGATTTGTGTCCAACTGAAACTGAAACAAATGAATCTGATGATAGAGTAACAATGTGGTCCAAACTCACTACAACATTAGTGTCTGACTCCATAAACTTAAAAAGGGCACTCATAGTCAGTAATAAATCAATCCTATGCGCTCTCTGACCAAATCAAGTCAAATAATAGTGCTGCTACACAACAGAAACTTAAACATTAAAAGTTAAGTCATAAGATTTGAGTTAAACTGATGAGTTTGAGACAAACAAACTTGTTGTCAGTTCATCAGCAACCTCCGTCACGAGGTGAATCCTTACCTCATGCCTTCAGAGGATCAATAATATCCAAAGTATCTTGTCAGTCTGATCAGAAGAAAAGGCTCAATAACAAATGAAAGAGAGTTAAAACATTATCCAGAGAGAACATGGGTAGCGTAGTCAGGGAAGGAGCATGACACAGAGAAACGACGTGGCTTTCCATTTAGGCGCTGTGGAGATTGCCATGAGGCCACTGTGTACATTCCTGCAGCTAAGAATAGTATCCTGGGCCACTGTGACTCCAGCCAGGCCTCTCATGTGACACAGAGCTGTTTGGTACCCAGTTGCCGGCTTAACAGCTTTGCCAGGGTCCAGCGGAGGGAGTGTTTATGATGGCTTCGGGAGGGAGAATCATCACAGGGTCCTGACTCAGCCATCGTGCCACCCAGGCTGGTGTTTAATCAAAGTGTCCCTGAGCTGCTAACCCTTGTCCATCTTCCTGTGCTGTTTAAGTCCTCCCCTCCTCCACCTCCGCCACCTCCCTCGTGTGTGTAACCCAGGATGAAGGTAAATATAGAACAGTGCTGATGGGCCCGTTTGATCAGGGGAAACAGCTGTAAGAACCGGGCTCAGTTTTCTCCAAGGTGTTGTGCTTTGTTATCTGTGTGCAGGTCCATGAATGTGCACAACTGGAGATGACTACTTTTACTACTGATCACCTGTGTGACACTAAACTTGTATGTATGCGTCAGAGCCAAGTAGCATCCACTATGTTCAGTCCTGCATGCGCCGATCAGGCGTAACATTATGACCAACTGCCTAATATTGTGTTGGTCCCCCTCATGTGGTCAAAAATGCTCTGAACCGTTGGGCATGGACAAGAGGACCTCTCAGGGTGTCCTATGGGGTCTGGCACCAGGAGGTTGGCAGTGGATCCTTTGGGTACTCTGGCTTGTGCAGTGAGGCCTCTGTCAATCAAACTTGTTCCACTGCATCCTGTTGATGCTTGATCAGAATGGGGTCTAGGAAGTTTGGAGGTCAAATCAACATCTTGGACCATTGTCATGTTCCTCAAGAAGTTCCTGATTGTTTGATGTTTTTGCCATGTGGTGGGGTGCATTTTCCTGCGGGGGTAGGCCAGTGACATTTGGGATTGCCATTTGCATGAGGGAGTGTGCTTGTTCTGGGACAGTGTTTATTTGGATGTCTAAGTCTCATCAACACAGATGGCAAAATCCAAGGTTTTCCAGCAGAACACCACATAGTACCAATATGATCAATGTTATTCACTTCACCTGTCAGTGGTCATAATGCTGTGGCTGAT
>OMNN01031231.1:0-10939 GCA_900302755.1 Chromis chromis | reverse complement strand
CCCCTCCCAATTTTCCATGTGGAATTAATTTCTTTTGATCAGTAAGCTTTTTGAAAAATGCATTAAATATCAACATCAGTTGTAGCCACGAGGAGGTTTGAAAACTTTCAAATGTTAATTTTGTATTTTTCCCCAAACGGTGACATTTGTGATGAACTGATTTTGTGGGGAAATGTTTTCTTAACATACAGTCTTAGCTGTGGTTACACAAGGAGGGTTATGTGAGAAGTTTGTGCACCACAAGCAATAGTGGTTAGGTTTTTCAGCTATATGTTGTCCAGATTTAATTTGCTGGGCAAATTGGTTTGCACAATGTTGTACCTCCTTCTGGTTTGCACTCTCCACTATCAGCATAATATCTCAAAAAACAGATAATGTATGTGCAATATCAATTTTCTTACATATACAAGAATCTGTGCAGAATCAATATTTCTACTAATGAAAGGAACTATGCAATTCCATTGATACGTGCAATATTGTTATTTCCATATCCAGAGGAATTTGGACACTTATGTGCTTATTTATATTTTAGATTTTTTTTCTACTAATAGTTCTTAAATGTTTGCACTATCCCCTTTGCTGCTGTAACAATGCAAATTTCCCTAGTCTAGGATTGATAAAGGAGTACCGTATCGAATCGTATTGTATTGAACTTATCAAACATGCCAAACTCTACCTGAAGTAATATTCTCACTTTTAGTTTCTAATATTTCTAAGTGTCCAAAATGGACAATATCACCACAGAAAGAAGAAAACACCATGAGAATTGATCGCATTACATCGTATCGTATCGTATCGTATCGTATCGTATCGTATCGTATCGTATCGTTTTCAATATATCAAACGTGCCAAACTCTACCTGAAGTAACATTGTCATTTTCAGTTTCTAATATTTGTCAGTGTCCAAAATGGACAATATCACCACAGAAGGAAGAATACACCATGAGAATTGATCGTATTATATTGTATCGCATCGTATTTATGAAATATTGTAATCTTTACCTAAAATAATATTCACATTTTTAGTTTCTATTATTTATTAGCGTCCAAATTGGACAATGTTTTCACAGAAACAAGAAGCATTGACCTTTATCTTTAATATAATTTCAGGATGTGCACAATCTTCGCCAAATTATGTCAAACCATTATCCCCATTCAAGTATCTCATTTCATACACAGGGCTGAAGAAGAAAATGGAGATGACAGAAACCCAGATTGAGACCTAAAGGACAATCTGATGAGTATGCATTTGAAGGTATGTGCCTGTGTTTTACCAGATATGCAAATTTAATTACACCTGCAGTGCCATTTAAGTCACACTATTATCACACCTACATTTTACTCATTTAAAATAGAGCAATAACATATAGAAAATGAGCACTTTTGTAATTACATTGTAAGTCACTATAGTTATTTCAGTTTGTCAGAAGTATATGTCAGAACATTGTCATTCACCAGGCAAAGGGTAAATTTATTCCACATATCAGGTTCAAAATAAGCGAACATGTCGCGGCCATTGTGATTCCATCTACCAACAGCACTGGTGAAACTGTGAATAATAGTGGAGCCACGTATTCTTCCACTCAGTGTGTGAAGAGCTCTAATGCACAGTCCACATAATGGCATCCTTACTTTGTCTTTAATGGTTTAGCGGTGTGACAGCATGTTATTTTCTGATAACCAAGGTGTCAGTCTGTCTGTTGGCCAAGTTCTCGATGGGCTTTCGACACATCAGAGGCGAAAATAGTGGCTGTATAGATAATAACTAGTATATGGCCTGGTATACTGTGTCAAGTTGGATAGTGATAGACTAGGGGAGGGAGATGAGCACCAGTTGATCAAACTAACAGTGCAAATTGTTCTTTTTTTCCCGAGCGTTTAGACGCAGAATAAAAAGAGAAAGTGGCACCTTTGAAATAGGCCAGTCAAACCATGCTTGATTTGTGATGTAGAAAGCCAACTGTATGAGAGTTTGGGGGGTAAGGGTTATCCAATAGAGCTGCCACCTAATCAGAGCAAAGGGTCACTGCAGCTCGTGGAACTGAACACTACAGACTATTGTTCTCTGACTGAAGGCTAAAAGTCATGCAATTTGTCAAAAGCTACAAACAATGGGTCCACCCCATTCTGCACCTTTCCACCGAGTGATGTGGGCTGCCTTACTCTTACACCGCAATTTATAAAACATTCAACTCAGAGAAAGAAAAAAGGCTCATTTTAAATAGTAGCCAGCTTTATTAATGTTGATGCTGCAAGAGCTCATCATTTCATTCATGTTAATGTATTGAGCTGGAAGCATTGTATATTGAATTCTAAACAAAATACAATGAAAAATAACCGCGGGCTAGAAATGTGAGCCTTTATCCCTAGTTAACTGCAACTTTTGCAATGATGTAGATAGAATTTCAAAATTAGACTTGCATCGGGCTGTGCATGATGTATTAGGGCCTTACCTTTTAGTTGATTAAATCCAGGGGAATGCACACCTCCGGGCTGCTGCAATATGACCAGACAGCAGAATTTGGAGCTCTCGTGTACATTAAACTATTGGTTGGACTCTGGACTTCTGCACATTTTCCAGGTTATGAAGAATCACCAGGAGCAGGTATTGTCTGTGTCTAATGTGACTATGCGGCCATGAAAAATCATAAGAAAATTAAAAAAGTTATTTCTTCCCTATACAGCACTGAACTCATCCCCAGCAATAGTTTTTCCGTTATACAAACCAATAACAATGGGTTATAGAAGTGTACGAGTGTTTCTTTTGATTTTTTTTTTTACCATGCCATATCCACCGATCAGGCATTACACTATGACCATATGCCTAATATTGTGTTGGTCCACCTTATGTTATCAAAAATGCTCTGAACCATTGGGCATGGACTAGAGGACCTCTCAGGGTGTCCTATGGGGTCTGGCACCAGGATGTTGGCAGTGGATCATTTGGGTACTCTGGGTTGCGCAGTGGGGCCTCTGTCAATCAAACTTGTTCCACTGCATCCCATTGGTGCGCAATCAGAACAGGGTCTAGGGAGTGCCCCGATAACCTAGCGGTTATGTTGTGTGACCCATGTGCAGAGGCGTAGCAGCTGTGCCGGGTTCGAGTCTGACCTCGGTCATTTACTGCATGTCCTTCCCCACTCTCTCCCGTTTCTGACTCTATCCACTGTCCTGTCCTCTCTAATAAAGGCATGAAAAAGGCCAAAAATAAATCTTTAAAAAAAGAAAAAAGAATGGGGTCTAGGAAGTTTGGAGATCAAATCAACCTCTTGGGCGATTGTCATGTTCCTCAAGATGTTCCTGATTGTTTTAATGTTTTTGCCATGTGGTGGGGTGCATTTTCCTGCGGGGTTAGGCCATTGACATTTGGGATTTCCATTTGCATGAGGGAGTGTGCTTGTTCTGGGATAATGTATATTTGGGTGTCTAAGTCTCATCAACACGGATGCTAAAATCCATGGTTTTCCAGCAGAACACCACATAGTACCAATATGATCAGTGTTATTCACTTCACCTGTCAGTGGTCATAATGGTGTGGCTGATCGGTGTATAGGGCTGCACAGTGGCTCCGTTGTTAGCACCGTCGCCTCACAACTAGAAGATACCTGGTTCGCGTCCTGGCCTGGGCCTGGGCCTGGGACGTGAACCGCACCTCTTTCTGTGTTTTCACCCGTGCTCCGGCTTCCTCCCACAGACCGAAAATATGCTGGGGTTAATTGGTGATTGTAAATTGTCCGTAGATGTGAATGAGAGTGTGCTGGGTTGTCCCTTTCTATGTGTAGCCCTGCGATAGACTGGCGACCTGTCTGGGGTGCCTTTGCCCTGAGTCAGCTGGGATAGGCTCCACCCCCCTGCGACCTTACAGAGAATTAAGCGGTGTATAGATAATGGATGGATGTATTCTCAATATAACTAAATGCTTAAAGCAAGAGCAAGTAACCTGTTCACAATTGACACATCAGCATTCTCACTGATATGAAATGTATGATAATGCATTCTTCCTAATTCCAAGCCATTACCAAGCGCTCAGTGCGCTGCATGCCTCCAGTCAAGAACAGCCAAAAGTCTGCTTTACTCTCTGCCCACTGCATGCTCCCCTGCGTTTTATGCTGCTCGCCATCAATCACAAAAATAAGATCCTGAAAGTACGGAATTTTACAGAGGCGACGCCTGTATGATGGACTCATTAGGCTCAAACGCTGTTGAACACTGCGAGAACTCTGGACTCAAAAGCAGCAGGTGATCCTCAGTGTGCTCACTACATCCGTGTAGGATCTCAGCACGCCGCCGACAATCTCCGGGAGTTCCTCGGCCTCCTGGAGTTCTGGGTGCTCCCTCTAGGCTGCTAAAAATAAATAAAAAATCACGTTTAGCATTATGCAATATGCTGATTAGGTACAATTTAGGATTCTTCCCAAAGAGTGCAACAATATCCTGCAGCTTTAAGCCATGAAATGTAAAATAAAATGGCAAGATAAATAAAACAGCATATACAAGTCAAAGGGGATTATGATAAATAACTATAATGAGTCGCAGAATGTAAGAAATCCATTCTGTATGCATCATGTATAACAGGTATAAATGTTTCATACGGAATGTTTAATAATTTACAACAACATGAAAGTAATTCATTCCCCATTGATCAGTTCATCCTGCCTGTAGGTACACAGACGTTGACAACTGTCCATCACCGAGATCCTATTAGTCCAATTACAAGCAAAATATGAATCTGTTCACCTGTGCATGGCAGAAAGGAGTGACTGTCAATTTTGTCTGACCTCGTGGTAAACTAAGGCGCCCCAATTTAGCTGTGGATAACCTTAGTTCTTGGCCTTGCCTGTCAGCTGCACAGCTCAAATATGTCCCAATTAGCTATATGGTTGTCACTGTGTTGCACAACATAGTGGGAGGGAAAGAAGAGCCATTAAGGGTAAATACTTTTTTTGCACCATGGGTCTTATTTCCGTAGCTCTGACCATCATTCCTCCAGGCTAAGTTGATATTTCGCTAACCAACTTGACAGGTGAGATCAGCCACACAGACACAAATGGCCAGACAATCAATTTGTAAACAAACCCGAAACCTTTTGTGTAGTAATGCACACGGAAAACAGACACATGCACGCCCGCGCGCTGATTTGACAGCTCTGACAACCGCCCAGGCGTCTATTAGAGAAAAGAAAAATGCTGCATTGCAGGTTTGTGAATGCATAAAAGAGAGATTGCCTTTGGATTCCCGCTGGTTTTACCTTCCACATCTCAGATCAATATTGTCTATCCAGCGAGAGCTTTTGATAAATGGGGAGTCAATGCAGTTTCCTTCCCCCTTACTAACTGTGGTTCTTGCTCTTTTATCAATCAAAATATGAATGCTCATCACAACAAGCCTTTTCAAAGGAACTTTTAATGATAATTGCAATAAAAATGAGGCGAGCTAATGGATGGCGGTATGAGGCTGAGAAAAGAAACTCAAGGTGAGGCAAATTTGACAAGAGCAGTATTTACCATGATCTCTTAGCTACCACACTAAGGTCGATGAAATTGGATTCAAACTCCACAAAAAAAAAAAGGCTTCTATAATTTGTTTTGCACGGTGTTGACTGCTCAAAAACAAATTAACACTAAGAATGAATAAACTAATTTCGAGTTATTTAAACATTTCAGTTCTAATATTGAGATGATTTCAAGGACACAAGCGCTTTTGACTTGTAGCCTTTTCACTCGACATAATGAGTTGAATGCATGTCATCTCGAGCATTAGCAGACTTCCCATCATGCATCTTTTTCAGTGTCTTTTCCTGTTGAAGAAAACATGCATTATGGAAGTGTGTTGTGTGTCTTTAATGAAGTACCATGTAAAGCAAATCTGTTAACATTTGTGCTTCCCTGAACAATGGTTGACTTAATTTAATATCTTAGTTTATAGAGTGACTTGTCTTCCGAAGCTAAGTGAATTTAACAATTTCACAACTTAAAAAAGGACTTTGATCTAATTATCCAATTAGCTAATTTTTTTTAGGCAGCAGGGGGATTTTTTAAGTTCAACCAGCTTGAAATGTTTTGTAGTGAGAGAGAGCAGCGGTAATTTAATAAAAAGCATATTTTGTATTTTGTGCGTGTGTGAGTATCGACTAAAAATGTCTCCCTGGCTTTTAAGAAATAAAACGCATACAATATTGAATGATGCTGGAGAGGCTTCACTATATTGCATTATCTTTACAATCAATGGATAAACTGTGTTCGCATAGCTGACTGTAAAATGCAGGCAGCAAAAAAAGACGGTTGCAATAAATTATTCACCGCATATATTCATTATAATATCACAGCTAATGCAATCTGATAGAATATATTTATATATAGTATTGTTAGGTAAAACTGAACCTGAGGTCGGTGTAAATAGAGTGAATCAATTAGCTGTGAATAGACGTGATGCATGAAAATATGCCTGTTGTAAAATGGAAGCAATATTTTTGACCCAGCAGTCTATCTGTGTTGTCTAATAGAAATAAACTGTGAAAAGAACTTTGCCCTTGACACCTCTGCACACAGCACAGGTGTGGAGGTGTATGGCAGCATGGAAAAACACAACATAGGTTTCTGCAGGAGCTGTACTCAAATGCTGCAGGGAATTTGACTCAACACTAAACAGGCAAGGAGAGACTTTGGCCATAACCGTGTATGTTTGTGGAAAATCACTTCCTTCAGTTTTTAAAATAAAGAATTGATCACGAGCGGTCGCAAAAAAGGGGATTAATTAGAGAACAGGCCCCACCAGCTTCTTCTTTGTGGAATGGTCACGAGTGAATATTTGATTGTTTGCCGGTATTAGCTTGGGAGGTACCGCTCCAGGCTGTTCGCTTGCTCATGCATTAAAATTGTATAACATATATCAACAGTCTGTCAGAAACGGTGGTGTGCACAATTCTGTGAAGACTGCAAATTGAGCATTTTGACGTGTTACATACCACCAACAGAATTCTAGATTTTCCTTTCGCCTCCCTCGTTACTACAAAAATAATAGAATACATTAATTAATAAAGCAGAATGAAAGCATACAAGCATAGAGGCACAATAGAGCTGGCGCTAAACGATCTAACAAAACACACACAATGCAAAAAGAGAATAATAGAAATCCGTGGCTGAAACATTTCTTCATCGGTTAACCTTCTTTTGTGCAGCTGCCAGGCTACCTATTGGCATTGCACCGTATTGTGCCTTTAGACAAGAACTGATTGGAACATAAGTATTTGTGATTCTTTCTGCCATTATATCTGCAACTACACAACCTGACAGTGCGGGAGAAAATCAAACACAGGTATCCGCATGTTTACTGCAACATGCTGGCAGTGTGAACGTGTGGTTGTCAGTCAGAGTGTGCTGCTATTGACTGTTGACAGAGTCGAGGTGGTAATCCAACTGTTGATCGAACTGTAGCTTTGGAACAGAATGAGGAGCCATACATTTCCCCTTTATTTCAATTTTAATGAGAGAAATGTGGGAAGAAAACAACTACAGGGGTATACAAACAAAGCACTAAACAAATTGAGGAAAATGAAAAGAGAGAACTACATTCTCGTCTGTATAATATATTATATTATGCCTATGCTGACACACATGAGCTAAAAACTCTTTAATCCACTGACTTGTTCTGTGAGCAGGATCTTTTTTTTTTGTATGTGCGGCATATCTGTCTTTCGGAGACATATCTAACTACCTCCCCATTACTCTCCCATTATACGCTGCCACTCTGTGGCATTTTCACAAAACCTTTGCTTCAGTGAGAAAACACGATGGCCCCCAATTGAAAGCATGTTAAAAAGGTCACACATCCAAATAAATGCCAACAATGCCAAAGTATTCCCCCCTTATATAAACACTCAAGCAAAACAGAGGCTCGCTGCACACACACAGAGATCCCAGTCTAGCTGAAAGGACTTGATGTAATGTGAGCTTGGCCTTTAATTAAATAGTGCAGGATTGATTTTTTTTTTCTGTTTTTTTTCTTTTTCTTTTTTTTTTTTTTAACCACAGCTGAATGGAAATGTAGAAGAAACTTAGCTTCATTATGACATGGCATAGTGTCTAGTCTGATCAGAGGGCTTTTAGGGGGTAATTAAAAGTACTTTTCTTACTAAGTTTTTGCTAAAAACACGATTATTGCTCATTTTTCTAAGAATATGTCAACCAATATCAGTTTTTATGAATATTTTCTATATTTCATTCAGGAGTTTCATCAGAAAAACAACTGATTGATTGTTTAAGGGGATTAAAATGACAGATTTCTACGTAGGTGATCTTGGGGCTGTATAATTAAGTGCATGTTAAATCTTAGTAACTCTCTAAAAGGCAGGTGTGTCGTCACTGTTCCTCCTTTTTCATTTATCACCATGGCATACAACAAAACAGAAGAAAATATTTTTGAAGATGTGAAAGGGTCAATTTTTACCCAAATCATTATCGTTTTCTAAACCTAATCAAATAGTTTTGGTGACTAAACATACCTAAATTAATTTGTTTGTTCAAATGACAATAAAGTATACTTTATCTTATCTTATCTTATCTTTATCTTTATCTAAGTAGTTTTACTAAACCTAACCAAACCAAACTTGTGAAAATAATAATTAAAAATGGAAAACAAACTGACTACTATGTCCACTACACAGAAGTATGTTAAAATTATGGTCCCACATGGGACACCAACCACATTCTCCTGGGTGAAAGTTGCTTGACTGGCTTCTCCGAAAGCGGACTTTGTTTGACTTTATATCACCTCATTTGCAAACAGTCGCACAGTATATGTTGTTTTGGGAGTCGTTGTCAATCAATCTGTTCTGTCATTTAGCTATGAGGACGTGTTGTGATTGTCAGCAAGGAAGCTTCACAGTTTGCATGTTAAGTAAACAGCAGTTTTGCTTTTGAGAGAAAAGGATGTGCATTTTATCCCAACCCCTAGCTGACAGCCGAACTTGCTGGAGATGTATTCAGCGTGACTTTTGCCAAGTTTATAGAGACATTTATCAGTGCTGAACTCTTGCTAAACACAATAGAAAAGGAAGAAGAATGAGAGCGTTTTTCTAGAGCACAGGGCACCGGCTGAGCTTTACATCTTACAAGTGAAGTGTTGTGCTTGTGAAAAGACCAGGGTGTTACATGGAGCAATTTTTTTGAATCATCTGAATTTCCAAACACCAACCCCACCCTCATTTTATTTATTTATCTATTTATTTACCTTTCTTTTCTTTTTCTTTTTTACCATCCACAGTGCATTTCCTCAAGGAGATAGTTGGATCCCCTGAGATAAACCAAAGTAAATATTTTACAGGGCTGTGAGTTTAACCTGTGCACCTCTTGCTGCAAAGAAACTATGAGAATATGTTGAGGCTTTGTAAGTTTTCACTTGTGCTTCAGCAGGCTCTTGTTCAATCATGTACCCAGTATGAGATACAGGCCAAAATAAATGATGCATGCTATGCGACATTTTGAGAATCAAAACTACAGTGCTAGTTAAAACCAAGAATTAATTTGGATAAAGTCCTGTTGTTTGCTGAATTTTTAACGTCCATAATGTCGGCATTTTGTCAACATAATGGAGAAGTAAATGGTGTGGGGTAATAAATGAATTTGTTAAATGAAATGGAAAATGGAAGGTTGATGTAGTATGAGTCTTTCTGCACTTTCATTCTGTTTTGTACTACCATGTTCAGCCCAGAAATCAGTGTCAGACGGTTGCTTCATGGCGAAACCTCAACCTGAAAACAGGCAAACTTCTTCTTTTTGCTGACAATAACAGATCATTTAGCCATAAATGCATTAAAAGAATCCAACGTTACATGGTGGAGACGATGCTGGAGATATGTCCATTGGTACCACAACAAATAATCCAGTGCTCAGAATTTCATTTTTCGAGTGACTTGCACTTCACTGTTCCCCAAACACCTCTGTCAGAATTGTCTTGCTGATATGTTTGGCTGGGATTTCTGCAAAAAATAGAGGAGACAGAGAGAGATGGAGATGTAAAAACTAGTGCTGTCCAACATATCGTGTTATTAATGCGTTAAAACAAATCAATTTTAACGGCGTCAGTTTTTTTTCTTTTTCTTTTTGACCTAGTGAACTTGTAGTTTTTTCACAACCTGTGGCCACAACTCGTAATGTTAGAAAAACTACAGGATCCAGCTGTAGACTGGAAACAAAACAATAAGCACGCCCTGCGCACGTTTGGTCTTGCCTGCTCGCCAGCTGCAAAAGAGTAGGCTACCATTTTGTGTGAATGGTGAGCGCGAGACGCCGAAATGGATGCGAACATCATTGTAATAGTTTACAATGATGTGCACTTTGTAATTACCTCCACCAAGCAAAGTGGCGGACGTTGTTTTTGCTGGCGTTTGTCTGTTTGTTTGTTTGTTAGCAAGATAACTTGAAAAGTTATGAACGGATTTTGATGAAATTTTCCGGAAATATTAATAATGGGACAAGGAACAGACCAGCCCTTATGGGTGGACATGAGCTACTTGGCGGAGGTCTGCGTTCTCCGAGTGCTTTTCTAGTTTTATTTTGTATCGCCCTGTTTTGATCCCTTACAAAGGGCTGTTGAAGGGGCTGCTTTTGTGATTAAGTATTTATTTTTTCATCCGTTTATTGATAGTGTTACATTGTGTGAGATTTTTCTTCAAATGTGAATGACTGCTCAAAGTGAGAATGTTAGTGTGAAATATAACTACACATTGTTGTTTTCAATAAAAAAAACATTTGCACAAAGCAAGCCTATCCACTTTTCCATGTTGATAAGAGTATTAAAATGATAATTCAAGGGACATTTAGAATAGATAAAAATGTGCGATTAATTTGCGATTAATCGTGAGTTAACTATGACATTCATGTGATTAATCGCGAATAAATATTTTAATCGATTGACAGCGCTAGTTCTACTACTTCAAAAT
>OMNN01031230.1:0-13128 GCA_900302755.1 Chromis chromis | reverse complement strand
GTCGCTCTCAGGAGCTCAGCGAATTCAGGCGTGGTACCGTGATAGGTTGGCACCTGTGCAATAAGTCCCTTTGTGAAATTTACTCGATACTAAATATTCCACGGTCAACTGTTAGTGGTATTATAACAAAGTGGAAGCAATTGGGAACAACAGCAACTCAGCCACAAAGTGGTAGGACATGTAAAATCACAGAGCGGGGTCAGCAGATGCTGAGGCGCACAGTGCGCAGAAATCGCCAACTTTCTGCAGAGTCAATAGCTACAGACCTCCAGACTTGGTGTGGCCTTCAGATTAGCTCAAGAACAGTGCGTACAGAGCTTCATGGAATGGGTTTCCATGGCCGAGCAGCTGCATCCAACCCCTTCCTGTTCCAACATGACTGCGCACCAGTGCACAAAGCAAGGTCAATAAAGACATGGATGAGCCAGTTTAGTGTGGAGGAACTTGACTGGCCTGCACAGAGTCCTGACCTCAACCTGATAGAACACCTTTGGGATTAATTAGAGCAGAGACTGAGAGCCTGGCCTTCTCGTCCAACATCAGTGCCTGACCTCACAAATGCGCTTCTGGAAGAATGGTCAAAACTTCCCATAAACACTCCTAAACCTTGTGGAAAGCCTTCCCAGAGTTGAGGCTGTTATAGCTGCAAAGGGTGGGCCAACTCCATATTAAACCCTACGGATTAAGAATGGGATATTATTAAAGTTCATGTGCGTGTGAAGGCAGAGGGACCAATACTTTTGGCAATATAGTGTATCTAAGATTGCTGCTATTACGATGAACCAACTGAAAATGAAAACTCTTTAATTGGAAAGGTGTGATACAGGTGTTTCTTGTGAAATACTGTGAATGGGAATCAAAATACTCTTTCCTCTTTTGCAAGTGTAGACAAAATTGGGAACATTTTTCTTTAGAAAGAAAACGGTAAGAGCTGTCTACAACCAATACTGTGGAATATCAGGACATCATTGATGGTTGTGGATTTTAATTCACCTCCATTACATATGTGGGTGTCCAGTAGTTTAAATTCTAAGCAATGTGTTATAAACAACAAAAATAAAAACACAATGTTAAGAACTCTGTGACCCTACTTCTTCTTCTTTTTGTTTCTTTACTGTTTTATTGTGCGTTAAATTCTGAACTCATGTTTTTCTTTATCCAAATATTTATGACTGTATGTGTATGTGTATTTTCTAGGAATATAAGCCCCCAGCCACACGGCGTCTTCATGAGATTTTGGGTGTGGAGACTGGAGGTCCAGGGGGCCGGAGAGCAGGAGAGCCAGGACATGCCCCTTGTGACTACCTGAAGTTTAAAGGTGAGCTTTCATTTTGTATTGATATGCAAGGTTAGACAAAATGGTAGAGGTATTTGTACTGAAAATTTTCGGCTAGGACCTTTTCGGTTCATGCACCAGCCTAGCCGTTTATTTATCTCTGTCTCTGGACTGCTGATCAGAAGGTTAGAGGATCAAATCCCAATGCGGCCACTGTTGGGCCCTTGAGCAAGGCCCTTAACCCTTCCTGCTCCAGAGGTGCCGCACCGCACCGTGGCTGACCCTGCGCTCTGACCCCAACTAGGATATGCAAAAATAATAACAATTTCCTACGGGATTAATAAAGTATAAATTGTTGTTGTTGTTGTTGTTGTTATTAATATTATTATTATAATGGCGATTTAAGTCAAGTACAATGATGATTGACAAAGAAAGGTGGACAAAAGCGATATGCCGGCATCATTCAACTGCGATCGGGTATGTAGCTGGTTGTGTGTCTAACTTGTTCACTCATTTGAGACAGCATCATCTAAAAGTAAACATCAGTGGTACAAGACAAAATTTAGTGCAGTGCAAACCCAGCTCCCCATGGCATTCAAGCAACTCTTAACTTTCTATTTTGAGAGAATATTTGTGTTCTTGGGTGAAGCTGTAAGCTGGTAATGTGAATACCAGTACAGGACAGTACATTTTAAGCATATTTCCAAATTTTATTATTTTATAATTTTTTATTTGAGAAAATATTTATTGTGATTTGCTTTTGTCCATTTTACTTTATTAGTAGGTTACAGCCAGTTTCAACAGTTTTGACAGACTTTTTTTTAGGAAAGACATAGCCAAACTAGAAAAGCACTTCCGCCAAGCAGCTCATGTCCACCCATTAGGGCTGGTGGGGGAGGGGGCACCTGTTCCTTGTCACATTATCAACATTTCCTGAAAATTTCATCAAATTCCGTCCATAACTTTTCAAGTTATCTTGCTAACAGACAGACAAACACAGGCAAAAACATCACCTCCGCCACTTCGCTTGGCCGAGGTAATGAGTGTTACAAAAGGAAAAAGAAGCAGGTCAATGTTTTGTTTTTTTTCAAAAAAAAAATTGGGGGGGGAGTTTTTCCCATTTTTTATTGATAGAGAGAGACAGGGTGAAAGGGGAGAAGCATAGAGGAGAGTGACATGCAGCAAAGGGTCTTGAGACGGACTCGAACTCACGACCACTGCTGGCAACCTGCATCCACATGGTAACGCCTTAACTCAGCGAGCAATACGGCAGCCCAGGTCAATGTTTTTAAATGTATTTTTTTCACAACCCTGAAAATAGTATAAAAGCATATCAAACTGTGACCTCAAAACCAAGGTATGGGTGGTAACATGGAAGAGATGGGAAATAGTGCCATCTGCTTGAGGTGAGGCAGAACTCAAAAAACACCAGAAGTATGGTAGCTGGCTACCTCTTGCTTTGTGGCTACATAAATGTTATCATCATTTTATTTTAATGTTTGTCCTGTTCCAGACCTGATCCTGCGCATGCTGGACTATGACCCAAAAAGCCGTATTACGCCATTCTACGCCCTGCAGCACAATTTCTTCAAGAAAACAACAGATGAAGGAACCAACACCAGTTCATCTACATCCACCTCTCCTGCCATGGACCACTCTCATTCAACCTCCACTACTAGCTCTGTTTCTAGCTCTGG
Organism: Chromis chromis; assembly: GCA_900302755.1. Taxonomy (NCBI): domain Eukaryota; kingdom Metazoa; phylum Chordata; class Actinopteri; family Pomacentridae; genus Chromis; species Chromis chromis. The sequence goes on along the minus strand of OMNN01031230.1, from coordinate 10,155 downwards.
TAGAGTAGACACAGCATCTTCCACACACTCTCAACCTTTTCTGACTTGTCCCTCTCCGTTGTTGATCCACAGTGCTCCACTAACACGGTTTTGCATTTTCATGAAAATGATTAATCCTCCAAGAAAATTGTTCTGGATTTTAAAATTATTGCTCATCACAGCTGCTATGAAACTTCTTTACTGTTTGTCTTGAAACAGCTAAGAAAATGCAAAAAAATATAAATAAAATAAATAGATAACTTATATATTATAATTTATCTATAAATATCTATAACTGAATATCAGTGGGTCAAAATGCAGCTGCTTTAAACCAAATAGGGACTACAGAGGTGCAAATAGTCACAAGAAACCAATCCACACCTTAAAACTGAACTCAGATAATTAGATTATTATTAAGTCTTTTATGTTGTTATTGTGTCATGACCAACTGCAGGATCCTGTGACATGAGCTAAATTACTTAAGAAGACAAAGAAAAACAGACTTCCTTCATCACCCTGTGATGCAAGATGTCTTGTTCCTTTCCTGTTTCTTAGGACCTGAATTTGTTCATGGCTGTCAAGGACTTACTTATTACTTAGTGTTCTCAGGGTGACATCAAACAGGATAAGTAAAGCTGCAGTGAGGTGAAGCAGGATTTGCTGTCAGTAACTGGAAATGTCCTTGTGATTTTTTTTTCTGGCAGGTCCACATACTGCAATATTGCAGGATGTTGTGTCACCCAAACATTATTCTTTTGGTCAGTTATAACACAAAATGAACCAGACTTAAGTGATGATTTTTCCTTTTCTTTGGTCTGCACAAAGTAAACCAAGCATCATGTGTGACAGCCCCCTAAGGGGAATCCTAACAAAAGCAACAGTAACACCTGTACCAACAGGCACCCTGAATTCTGTACATGTAATGATCTGTATTTAAAGCATTTAAAAAAAAATAATAAAAAAAAATCATACAAAATTACATACTTTGTATTTCCACAAATATGCACTTGCAACCAACAGGAGTGTGACTTAAAAGTTGGTCTGATTTATTCCCAGGTGGCTCCAGTGGTTCTTCCAATGACAACCGCAACTACCGCTACAGTAACCGCTACTACAACTCTGCTGTTACACATTCAGACTATGAGATGACCAGCCCTCAGGTACACACAGCACTGCATTACTGTCAAGCTTTGCATACACTCTTGCATGACAGCTAGGAGTCACATTGTGTTCTAGATTATACAGACTAACTTTTTCCACTAGTAGCACTCGTGCTCCTTACTGACAATTTTACAAACACCAGCACAAAATTTAGGAGCACCACTTAGACCACCTGCAACAGAACACATACATATTTTTTCAACTTAATTTTATTATAGGGAGTTTCTTTGGTTATAAATAGCCAAGTTACAAAAATAACAATTGACTGTTTTTTGTGTTTTTTTTTCAAAACACAAAGCCACAAAGTTGTTTTTCCAATAATACATGAGTTCCCCTAAAAAGATGATTCATGAAAATTTGAAGTATCTCTAAAATGCTGACAGTATACTGTTTTTACCATGCATTTATATCTTTCTATGTCTTCATCATCACAGACCATGTGTAAACTTAGGCGACACATGCATCAGAGCAATCAATCACTGACCCACCTTAATAAAGATAAATGAAGGGCTTTTTAAATGCACTTGTTGTTTCTCACACTAAAAAAGTAAGCTCCTTTAAAAGTGATGGTGTAGTTTGCACAGTGCTTTAAGAAAAAAGTCACTAGGTTAGAGGTGCTGCAATTCCATTCGTTTTCAGTATCACAAAAGTGGCTGTCTTTTAACCTCGCTCAAACACCATTCTGATACCTGCTATGTCACTGGAGCTTTAGTTTTTGTAGAGCGGACTCACAGAAATAAAATACGGTTATGTCAAACTCGCTTCGTAGTACTGGTATCACAAAGGTGACTTTCTTTGTTAACTCAACTTTCTGCTTCAAACTCTGTGCACATTCATAGGGAGGGGGGGTTAAACGCATCATTTGACTCTATCAGCATCTAAGTTCTATCAGCTGCATGTAAATAGACTTGGCAGCAAATCAGGACCAAACATATTTCTGTAATATCTGCATCAAAAGCTGAACACGTCAGGTTCCAATAGCAATGCAATGCATACAGTATGCAAGCCTGTAACTGCATGACTTTATTCAGTGGTTTTAGTAACACACAGCTCAACAAGTTTGCAAATGTAACACATCCCCTCAGCTGAGAATCTGCATTACTCATAGAGAATTGTCAGGGAACACTTTGGGTAAAGGGAGATGCTTCTTGCAGTAGTTTTAAATCCAGAACTCTGAACATAACCTGCTCTGGACCAAGTTAGCTCTGCAGCATAAGTTACCATGGTGTTCTAGCCAAGTTAAAAGAGAACCACCTTCATGACACTGAAAATTCTGTCTTTAAGCTCAACATACCTTGCTAACCCACTAATCGGGCTTCTTCTTGTTTAACAAAATGCCCATTGTTACAACCATGGTCTCACGTTTGCTCTACTCTCTAATCACTTTCTATATCACACACACACACACACACACACACACACACACACACACACACACACACACACACACGCCTTCTTACTCCCTTCTGATGTTTCACATGATATATATGCCATTGTGGAACAGATAACAGTAGAATAAATTGAATTAATATTGTTACTGATTTTCTTTCACAATTATTGTGAACATGCAATACAAGTTTATGCTAATGGTGAATCCACATCCAGCAGGTCAAAAAACACTTTTTCTGTTATCTTGCTTGGTCTTTGTAATGTCCCTCTGCACTGTCTAAATGTGCATTTTAAAGGTTTTATTTGTCCTAGTTGTCAGATTTAGTAGCAACTCCTGAGTTCCCCAAATCCCCTAAAGTTTGTTCCCGTAACTTTTTTTTGCAAAGTAGGTGGAAGAAAGTGGAAAGAAATGTGTCTTATCTTTTTGATGTTGTCCCCAACTTTTCCCCCACCAGGCTCCCTCCCAGCAGCAGATGAGGATGTGGCCAGGCAGTGATGGTGGAGGTGGGGGTCAGGACCCAGCGTACACCCAGTTGCTGCTCCACAAGCCGGCTGCCTCCCAACAACACCAGCGCCACTTCTTGGACCCACCCCACCACCCCCACCCAACCTACTCTCACCATGGGAACGGTGGGCGTGGTCTGAGACAGGGGGGACAGACAGGCATCGGTGGAGGGGGGGGTCAGCAAGGATCCTCACCCCAGATGAGTGACAGCATGGATGTGGGCGTGTCCCTCGGGCTGCATCACCTGGGGGCGGTGTCTTCCATGGAGGCCTCTCAGTTTGGCTCTGCATCTCTGCCTCTCGCTCTGCCAATTGGACTGTCTGCTTTCCGGACTCGGACGGCCCCAACCGCCCCAGGGCCACAAGCCCCACCCCCTGAGGACTACTACCCTTCCTCCAACAACAATAACCCCACTGCAGGGGGCAGAGGGAGGCCGGACTCAGACGAGGGGCCAGCCAACTCTTGATAAAACCTGAACCATGCCCTAAAGCCATACAATTTTAACTACAACTACTACAACTACACACATACAGCCAGAGTTCAGAGACAAAGAGGTGAACTTTGTGCTGAAGGGGACAGTTTGTACTGCATGAGAGGAGGAGGAGGAAGGAGGATGCTGGGAAAACTCCTTTTATCCAGTTATAGTTTGTTGTCTTTGTTGCGACTGTAATTGGAAAGGAATGATTGTGACAAGTTTGTTTTTATTAATATTATTGTTGATTAATATTATTTGATTTTTCTCGGGTTTGAGGAGTTGCGTGTTCTATTTGGTTGTTGTTTAAGTCTGAGGAGGAGTAGGAGGAGGATGAAGAGGAAAGAGAGAGGAGTTATATGTCCCATTTTACTCCCTATAGTGGCTGTATACACACACCTCTCTCTCTCTGTCTCTCTGTCTCTCTCTCTCTCTCTCTCTCTCTCTCTCTCTCTCTCTCTCACTCTGTGTGTGTGTGTGTGTGTGTGTGTATCTATCTATCTATCTAGATAGATAGATAAATAGATATCAGAAGCCCTTACTGGCAGATCACTTGTGTGTGCGTGCGTGTGCATGCACGCACATGTATTCTGCTGCATCAAGAAGACAGAAGCTGGTTTGACAGGGGGAAAACACCAACATATGACATATGTGTGATTCAGGAACCATGGATTCTATTTCCTGTCTGTTAAACTCACTTTATCGTTGAGTTTGTGTCCTCCCACTATTGCTCTCTACCTGGTCGTGACTGAGTATGGAGAGCGAGAGGGAGGTGGGGGGAGAAGAAGGTGACAAGACACTGATGCCTTGCTGACACCCATAGGGATCTCCTCCATATCTTCATCCTTCCCCGTCTCTGCTCTCTTCTTCCTCTCCTCCTCCTCCTGTTGTGTTTCTCCTCCAGACAGCTCCTCCTCTCTGTGCTGCTAATCACCATGACAACTGGTCCGGATTGCTGCTAAAGATCCAACACAGATCAATAAAGAAATAAAAAGAAATAGAAACAGAAATTTAAAAAAAAAACTTTTTAACCCTTCTGCTTAAGAGAAAAGGATAAAATAAGAACCACTGCATCTCAATGTATTTATTACTATTTAACAAGAAAAAAACAAACTGAAAGTAACCCTTTTTTCTGCTCTTCTTTGTTTGGTTGCCTTCTTTCTGCAGGTGAGCTCTGATTGGCTATTGTAACAGTGACAGTAACTGGTGACATGGGAATGCCACCAGTTGTGGGGGCTGGGTGGAGGGAAGGGTTGGGGCAAAAATAAAGTTGGATATATAATAAGAATAAAGAGTATACTTTTGCACACCAAAGTCAAATAAACATCAGATCTCCGCTTTTCTTCCTACTAATCTGATCCAACACTTCATGCAAGAATTGGTCTGATTCTCATTTTCCATGCCTTTTTACCTCCTATAGGAGCCACAATTCATATTGTGGGAAATCAAAATGGGCCATCTGAAGTGTGGATATTCAAAAAGTGAGACAGGAAGTATTCATATAAATAAATGCATGTTTTCACCTCAGTTCTAAAATGAGCGAGGTATCTCACTATGGGAAGCGCCCTCTGGCATTAACAATCACAGAAGCTCCACTACTACTACATCATTCCACAGACCTGACCAATCACCTGAAATGAGCAAGCAGTGTGGTGCGGGGAGATATCTTACTCGCTTTTCTGAGAACCTAGGTTAACACAGTAACCAAGGTTTCTCTTTCTAACCTTGCTTGGTGTCTTACAATAGGAGATATAGCCCACGTCTGGATTGCACATGCTCTGACACCCAAAGGCATCTCAGCCTGGGCCAGTCGACACTACCTGCAACTAAGCCCACTCTAAACTGAGTGCACCAGTAAAGGCGCAGTCATGTCCAGACCGTAGAATCTAAAAAAAAAATTGAGGGGAAACCCAACTAGTAGCTGGGCAGATGTCCCTCATAGAAACATCTTAAACAGATCCCATGAAGTAACAAAATCTCTAATGGCATGTGCTTGCAGGTGCACCGGAGGCTGCAGTCCCTAGCCCTCATATTCTACCATAATAGCCTCCACTACCCAGTGTGACAGCCACTGACAGGACAGAGGCTTCCCATCAGCAGCGGGGGATGAAACGCCAGCAGCTCCAGCATAGGGCAAATTATGAGAAGACTCACTAACCTTAGGCACAATGGCAGGGTTAGGGCACAATATTCCTCTCTTATAGTGTGGGGAAAACTGCAAACACGATTCATTCACAGATAAAGCATGTAATTCACTTACCCTCTTTCCTGACATCAAAGCCAACAGCAGGATCAGTTTTAGCCAAAGAGCTTTCTAAATCAGAGCACTCCAAGGTCTCAAAAGGCAGCTCTGAGAGTGCCTCTAATATGGTGGGCAAATCCCAGGAGGGAACCAAAGGCTTAAGATGCAGGGTTCTTTTCATGAACCTACCAATCAGGGAATGCTGGCCAATAGGAGGCATTACCAAAGCCCACGTGGCATGCCAAAATGACTGCCAAATACACCTTTATTGTGGAAAATGCTTTACAAACAGTCTAGCAGATCCTTCAGCAAGAATATCTCATAAGGAGCAGAACATTTTCACATTACTTGCCATCATAAAGTTAACGTGTAGCTAGCACCATAGGGGGGTCTGAATGGTTTTATTCACTCTTAAGGGCAGGGCAGCCTCATTTAAACAGAGCCCTTCATATGCCAAAACCAGAGAGCTAACCGCTTGGGGAGGGGGTGAAAAATCTACGTGTGCACCTGTGCAAGGACAGCAGCCAAGGGTGGCTGTGGCACAGACCTGCTAGCTCCACCATTCATGGCCAATGTGGGGCTATAAAAGATAGCACTGCACTGATGAAATAGGACTGAGGGGAAGTACATCCCACCATGACTGAGCCAGCACGGCCTCCCCTAACAATGCCCCTACTTTTCTTAATAAAACAACAAAGCATACTGTGCATTTACGTGCAATGCTAAGAGATCTACGGACATCCACTCATCTTCCACACCTGCTTCAGTCTCCTCTCCCCATAGAAGGGATACCCTCTCTGCAAATCCGCCCAGCTGTTCAAAACACCAAGAATGTGTGTTGTGCATAATGGCAGCAGCGTATGTGCTGCTCCAAATAATCATGCTGTGGATCACTCTGTGCAACATTAGAGAACGATTCCCCTTCTGCTGGTTAATATATGCAGCCGCTGTCATGTCATCTGTTCTGATAATGACATGACAATATTTCAGGAGTTGCGAAAATGATTCAGTGCAAGAAAAACATCCCCATGTAATTTATATGTGCACAATGCAGCCTTAGGGGCCAGGTGCCTTTCACTGCCCATCCCTTGCAAACAGCCTCGCAACCTGTCAATGAAGCATCCACTGTATCCACTGTCAGGTTACTTCTCATAAACACTTGTCCCACTAGGACACTGGCAGTGCACACTTTTGGGTCTCTCCAGTGACAGAGAGCCAGCAGACATTCTGGGGAAATCATCACCACACGGCTGAGATGACGTTGCACATCAAGTTAGGGAAGACATCTGGCATTGTCAAATCTTGCATCTTCAGCTGCCCCTGAGGAACCACAGAAATTACTAAGGCCATCAGCCCCGCCAGGGTCATACAAGCTCTTAAACAAGCCCCTGCTTCCCCTGTAAACAAGGTGTGGTGCTGGCTGGCTGCTGTGGCTGCTGGTAGCTGGAGCCTCTGAAGCTTACATTCTGTCCCCTTGCAGCCACAGCCACAAAATCTGTCTGAGTCAGCAGTGGTTGGAGAAGTGTGCTTTTGCAGGAAAGGCAGAGGCTAAATGCTGATCTGGGAGTCCATAATGACCTGCTTATCCAGGTTGAGCAGGCTGGAGAGGTTGAGCCAAAGCAGTCTCTCCCTTGCTAGACACATGAAGGACAAGGTCTGTAATGACACATATCTCCTTAGTTGGACATGGGCCCCCCTTATCCAGGAAAGCTGTGAGGATGGTGACCATATTCAGGTTCTTAATAGACTGACCTATAAACCTTTTGGTGCATGGTACTCGGAACGAACGGCCAAGCTGTAGTAAGGTAGGATCGGCAGTTGGGGTGGAGATGGTACATTACCAGCTGCTCAACCATCAGGGGGTCTGTGAATCCCAGAACCTCACTGTTGCAACATCCAAGCCAGACAAAGACAATAGCTTTCATGGGGGCAGTGAAGACATATACAGTGCACACTAGGGCACTGTAATATGATGTATTTGACCATCTTATTACAACATGCACCAAGTGATTAAAAAAACAGTGCTACTTTTCCAGTACATAATTTAGATCATCCATAGGATATCTCCTGAGTGGCAACAAGGCAAAAGCTAACAGTGGCTTCTTTGCAAAATTTAAATTCTTTAAAGTAGTCACATGGCAGTGTTGCACATAATTGGCAATATCTTAACTAGCCTCATGAGGGGTTTTTTTGTTGTTGTTTTGCCTGGAATGGTTTTAAGGTGAGCCTTAACCTAAGTGGAAGAATTCCTTGCCAGCTTCATTTTTTTGCAAGGAGCAGTATCTTAGGCTGTTTCTTCATCTAATATCCTTTTATTTTGCTAAGTAAAGCTGCTGCTAGGTTGCAATGTGCCCTTCCTGTTAACCATTTGATTTTAATGGGACAGGGATACAAATGGTGCCAAGGAAAGAAGCCCACAAGTGAATAAGATCATCCCTCTGGTTGGATGCAGGAGACCTGGCTCGTGTAGTGATCCACTATGTTAAAGAAGTCTCCTTTGTGTAATACGTGATTAGTGGACACCTAGCAAAGGAGCTAAAGAGAAAGCTGATATACTCACAACTAACTCGTAAGGAAGTCAAGAAGAACTCAAAATGGTGCTGTCAGGTATGCTCTTATAAAGGTATTTTTCATTAACGCAGGAGGGGGTTTGGCACAATCTCCTCAGAGGGCTGTAGGATATTATCTACTGGTTTATATGGTTTGAAAACAGTACAATTTTGCAACACATCATTTACATGTGTGTATTCCTGGTGGACATATGAGCAAAACAAGACTAAATACATAAAGCATCAGGCATCGTTACATTTCTAATTTGATTCGTCAACTTACATATTAAACAGATTTAAGAAGAGAGCATGGAGCAGCTGATAAAAGACAGTCAATGTTCAGTAATTTCTTTAAATAATAAAAAACAAAGAACGGTTTGGTCTAAGATAGAATAATTTTGTCTTGATGTGATTTCTGTGTGAGTCAGAGGTGGAATTTATTTTTTTTAAAGATTTATTTTTGGCCTTTTATGCCTTTATTGGATAGGACAGTGGATAGAGACAGAAACGGGAGAGAGTAGAGAAGGACATGTGGTAAACACCCAAGATCAGAATCGAACCCGGGACAGCCACTACGCCTTAGCACTTGGGTCACGCGACATAACCATTAGGCTATCGGGGTGCCCGAGGTGGAATTATTTTAATGTCTTTATCAAGAGTTCTCAACCTTCACTTCCTGCTGGACCGAAAGCCGGTCAGAGTGTTTCTGGTGGCCATTTGGTTCTTTGTAGTCCCGATAGGCATTAGCCTGATCTCCTCATCTGAGGAGAATTAAAATGACCTTTCTTTATCTGTAGCTATCTCATGTGTTTATGATATCCCATATGCTTTCCAAAACAAATGTAGGATGTAAATATAATAGGCTGAATGATAAGCTGTGGCTAGTGTTTTCGTGACAAAATTAAGTCACAATCCTTGGACTGCACTGTCAGGCAGTGCGTGACGTGGGGGCCGCCGACAGGTACGATGTGGATGTGTAGGAGCCATGAGTGAATGGTTATTTTATTATAAGGTTAAGGTGCATATTGGTTATTGTTTGTGTTTGGTTTGGTTATATTATTTTGGTGATTATATTCAACAGGGGAATAGTGGGTCACATGGGTATGGGCAGGGATATTAAGGCAATCCACTCACCTGTTCACTTTTCTTTTGTTTGAGGGAGAAAGAGGGGGTGAGCTGGGTCGCCATATTTTTTGTTGACTGCTATTGTTCTTTGATCACTGTGATTACTTTGATTATGAGTTTCCGCAATTTATCTTGAGTTGATCATCTTTTTTTCTTTAATAAAAGGCTAAATTTATATTTTGAAATCTCAGTGAGTTTATTGGTTTTAGAGCATCAGACAGTCGGGCCCAACCTCAGTCCCTTAGCGACTCTTGATAATGCCGAGTTTTTAGGAAGTTTGTTATTTGTCCTGCTAGCTAGCTCAGCTAGCCTTGGATAAATGTTAGCTGGCTAGCTAGGATTTGTATGCTCATAAACCCTGCCTCATGAAAGTTGGCTAAAATAAATCATGTCACATGTGAATGGACCGTGCTGTCCTGCCACGGGACTGACTGACTGAAGTAAGAAACTCCAGACCCGTTTAGTTGGATTCTACCAGGGAGGGAGGGTGTGCTGTTGTTGTTGTGCTGTTGTTGTGCAGATGTCTGCTATGTCATCATCCAGTGGAAGTAGTCTCTCAGATATTTACCACTTAACATTACTTTAGGATTACTTATGATTAATTCATTAAGTTTTGTGTGTATTTTATAGACCTCTAATTAGAAGTGTGCTACTGCTTTATAAATAACACTAATTATTTTTTAAGTGACTTATAAATATTATGCCTTATTATTATTATACAGTTTATTGTATT
>OMNN01031227.1:0-15310 GCA_900302755.1 Chromis chromis | reverse complement strand
TATATATAATTGTATCTCTTTGTCAATGCTCACTAATACACCAAATGTGTGTTCATGCACAGCTGAAAATAGTCCCTGATAAACACACTACTCCAGTGTCTCCAGTGCCTTAAAAGAACAATGTATTTGTATCTGCTTTTAACAGCTTACTAATGCACCAAATGTGTGTTAATGCGCAGCTGAAAATAGTCCCCAATAAATCAATAAATACACTCCAGTTTCAGAGCATTTAATCAAAACTACAGTCCCCAGCTGTTTTCAGAAAACCAGTTTGCCTTAAAAAATATATTGTATTTATGTTTCCTTTTAAAGATTTAAGTGTTCAGTAGGAATGAGGACACAGGCAGAATACAAAGGTCAGAAAGTGTTGAGAGAAGGACACATTGTTGTTATCATCAGACATGTCAATTCAAAATGAAGCATATAATTAAAATAGTTTGGTTTTAATTTCTTAATACATGTACTTGGATGATGATGGTGATTTGATTGATGTGACGAACACTCTCTAATATTTTATTGTTTAAACCCGTCTTTGATTTTTTTTTTAAAAGTGTGTCACCAAAATAATTAGTTTTTTCCTCCTTCAATCTGATATGATTTGACCAAATATTTAGTTTTTTTTGTCATTTCATTCAACACCTCAAAGATGGACAGCTGCTCTACTACAAGTGTTTCTCTGTGATTTCCTTCTTCAGCAGCAGGTAGGAGAAGCCTTTGAAACAATGGATGCTAAGTGCAAAAAAAAAAAGAAGAAGAAAAGTGAAACCCATTAACAATCATAATTAAAATCACAAAGCTAACCAGTCTATCCACCATATGGATGACTGGCTGATATCCAATTTTTAATGAAAGTAATATTAGCCTGATGAATTAATACTTGGCTGTACACGATGATATCTTTAGTTTCTGAGCTTTTAATTTGTGCTGCACAAGTGATTCATTCAAATCACTTGAATCTAATGGTGAAATTAATAGGAGCCGAGCAGGTTGTTTGAAACATTTTGAAATATCTTTGTCTGGCTCCATGTCCCTGAAGGACTTCAAGCGACCCGCTGTGACCCCGTTTGGGACCGACCCAGCTGACTGTAGCTCTGCTGGACGCTCCGATGCAGATGTCTATGCGGCAGACTAGAACCTGGTGGAACAAGTCCAAGGTCTGGTACACGAGGAGGTACATGAAGTGGGACGGCGTTTGGCTCCACACAGTAGAATTAATGATTTGAAGACACATAGTTGGTGAATAATTGATTCCAGCCCCGAGGATGGTTAGGAGCTGAGTAAAAGACTAATAAATCATTTGTGGTGCTGCCAGTTGTCACTTTCAATTATTTCTGGGTTTGTGATAAACTGCTGCACCTGCCAGCTGCTGGTCCCACGATTCCTTGGAGCAGAAAGTGACGACTTTACCCAAACTTTGCTCTCGGCCATGCCTGATACAAACAGCTGCCCTTTAGGAGGTTTGGTGACAAAGAAGAAGACAAAGAATTGCTTATCAAAACCGTTTTCACCGCAGTCAAGCGTGATATGTATTTATATTTCGTGATATGTATTTATATTTCTGCTATCAGTTTATCTCCCATTTATCCACATTAATGGTTTGACCAAAAAAGAGTGTAGATTCTAGTAGCCAGTGACAGAATAGGTAGAAATCAAGTTTATGCAAAAGTAAATGCCAGAAATAAGAGCATAGGTCACACTAGTTTCACACTCCTCATTACTTTATTATCTTTCTTTTGTCTAATTCTGTTTTTCTTGACTGATTGACTAACTGACAGATGGATGCAGGCTGAGTGATTGAGCTGTTTTAAGAGGCTGCTGTAATGAAAATGTGATAATCTGCTAAATAAATAAATAAAATCAGCTCTGTCACCTCCTCCCACATCTGACAAGTATAAATCTAACTGATTAACGCTGTTGTGCGTTCACATTTTGCTTCCAGTTTATTTGAATATAACAGCTTGCATATTGTAACATTACGAGGATGTGTCTCAAGGTGTAAAGATGTCTTTTTAATTCGGCGCCGCGGCAACACATTGCCATTGTTAACATATGTGAGACTTGTCAGAAATGCTTGTGTTTGTCACATGTTTAAATGAGCCTAATGCACAATGTACTACAAGGAAGACCTTGTCAAGTGAATAATTACAGAGTTACGGATCACAAGTTCCTGCAGGCCTTCTCCCGGGAGTGAGGCTTGTCGAGGTGTGCTAGGTGCACCACACAGATCAGGGCACTTGAATTAGGAATTTTAAAACCTCTCAACTCTCCAAAAGCAAAATCTGTTTTGTTTTTTTATTCTGAAAGAAATGTAATCAATGCCAGTCCCTCTGGTATCTATTAGTCATTCCACATGGTGCTAGTATAATCTGAGGACGATTAGTGATTTGTATTTGCAGAGATCAGATGTTTTAGACCATTTTTTATTCTAAATCATTATTCTTCAAAATACTGTATGATTTTTTTTCTTCTGCTATGCTAATTAATTTTCCCACACCAGTAAATGCATTTATCATTGCTTGTGCATTGAAAGCATATAAAATACCATCTACTGTTCTGCCATAAAGGTTACTTTCCCATGACTACAGTGTTCAGCTATATCATGGTCATAGAGGTTTTAATTAAGTTACACTCTTTAAAAATTAGGTCATATAACAGTAGCATACTGGAATGCATAGCATTGAGACTACGTATTTTAATAAAAGGACAACATATAAAATCACCTCTGAATATACTGCAGTAAAAATATAATATGTGAATAAGTGAGAACATTTCATTTAGTTGATGCACTTACTTAGAGTTAATGTTGGTTAGTGACCTCATAAGACATTCAGCAAGGCGCCTCTGAGGACGCCTATCTCACTGGAGGTAGCCGCTTGCTACACCTGTAGGTAATGAACTGATTGGCATTTCTTTGCAAGCTTAAAATCACTAAACCCTGGAGCTAAATGAATGTTGACAACTAAAGAAGTCATAGCTGAAACGTCTGTAGTATGTTTGCATTTTACTCCCCTGAGGATGATCAGTGATTTGTAATTGCAGAGATCAGCTGCTTTGGAATATTTTTTCATCTAAAATCATGGGTCCTCCAAACACTGGTAAATGCATTTATCAGTGCTTGTGCACTGAAATGCATCTAAAACACGATCTACAATTCTGTTTTACCAAGTTTTAATTAAATTATACTTTTTAGAAATTATACCATATAATGGTGGTGTACTGGATTGTACAGTATTGACACACTATATGTGAATAAAAGGATACATTTTTAAATTACATCTGAATATAATGCATTGAATATATAATATTTAAGTATTTAGTTGATGCAAATCCATCGTTTTATGTTGGTAGGTGAACCCCATGGATCCATTACATCCATCCATTCCAATATCCATACTACCATAGTGTGCTAGAATAAGAATAAGTATGTCCTAATACGTTGTATGCCAAATGCAGTATGCCAAAAATGATCCTACTACATTGGGTCGCATTTTGCTTGCCAACATGTTTTTCTGGCCATTCTTACCAACAATCTTCTGGTGTACGTCACATATGCCATGATGTCTTGCTTGCACAAATAGCTAATTTTGCACTGCAACAGATGTATATCCAAGCAAGATGGTCAAAAATTGAAGTGCAATATTACAACAAAGTAGTATGGCCCTTGCATACTGCATGCAACATACTGAAAGGAAAATGTATGCAATATAGAACGCATGGTAAATGTTGGTAAGTGACCACATGGGACTTTCAGCAAGGCACCTCTGTAGCCACCTATCTTACTAGAGGTAGTCACTTGTTACACCTGTAGGCAATGAACTGATTGGCACTACTTTTTACTCACCTTAGCCGAGCATAAAAACTGAAGAACTGTGGTTCTTTTGACTTGGTGAACTTAGCTTTGCTGCTCTTGTGGTCTTTACTACTCTCCTATTTTTTTTACTGTCATACATCCAATGAAAGGCCAAAGCCAAAAATGAACTGATCCTACTAAAAATATCAGGTGTGTGTCCTAAATCCTGATCTATCTTATTCCTTTGTGCCATACAACCACAGCACTGCATTGGATGGCACATTGCTTAATTCCAGTGAACACAGGCACTAGCTTATTTTGAGTCAATACCACATACACTGTCCTGCTGCTGCAATACTCACTAGAGAACCAACGGTGAATTAATTCACTGCTAACAAATAGTCCTCAGCTATTGCACTAAAAAACATAAAATACTACAGTGCCCAGCTGGTATGTGACCCATTCACCGTCAGAATAAATGAATAGCCTGGGTGCAACAGACAAGGAAGGGTGGAAAAGTATTGAGAGACAAATGCTTAATTTAAATTTTTTCATGAGTTTTGTGACAACAAGAAAACTATAGAACAACTATGGGAATCCCAGACGTATTACGTTTTCCCAGCCTCTGAGAACATTTGTTCTGTAGGATTTAATTAATGCTACCCTTTTTTGATCAACAAAAAAACCTCCTGTTTCATCAACATGTGGCAACAATAGGGGTAAAAGACTCCCAAATCAAAACTTGATCCTGCACTGTGGCACATTTGCACTGTTGCAAATGAGCTCCTTTCAGCTTTTGCGTTGAAGCTCCTGTTGAGTAATTGCTATTTTGGTTGTATAGCGGAGTGATAACATTGCATTTGACAGCTGATAGAGAGCAGAGAAGCATTAAGTAGACAGTGGTGGAGTGTGGTCCATCTGTGAGGGGGAACAGAGACAGAGGCAGCCCCTCAGGGCCTCCCGGCAACTCAAACAGCATTAGCAAGAGGTGTCCCTGCCTTTACCGCAGCTTTCACGCCTCACTCCTCTTCCAACGCAAATCAGAGGCAACACAAGTTATCCATTTGAGATATTGAGTCGATATGGAGATAAAGCGTGCACTTATGAGCCACAGTCATGAAAAAGATCAGCAAGGGACCAGCAGTCTGTTTATCTGTCTCCCACTTTAGTGCAAGCAGGCGATCCCTGCAGGTGCCATGAAATATTAAAGGGATAACCTAGTTTCGCTAACTGACCAGAGCAAAGTTGTCCTATATATCCTCAGGTAGGACGGGGCCTCCTTGATTTGTCTTCCCCTTGTTGTTCTATGTTGGGATCCATAACTCACAGTAGTCCCTCTGAGGCTCCTTTGTCATCTTATTATCTGTGGACTCTTTATGGCTTCTCAATGAGGATGGATATCATTGGTCTGTAGACCTCATTGGTCTACAGCAAAACTTACTATTTTCTTAAGGTTTTTCTATTCTATTTTCTAAAGGTAGTAAAACTTCCATTTTCTTCCATTTTATTGGCCTGTTATTTTCTATTGGCCTGTGTCCATGTTACATGACTTGCCAGTTTGCTTAATTTTTCACATGTAAAGGGCAATAAAGTCCACAATATGAGGCTGGAGCGATGGAGGGAGCATTAACCAAATACAGGACTTTGACCCAGGAGTTAGAGCCTCACGTAGGACCATTCTTTTTTGTATTTTTTTTCCACTTTGTTGTGTAGTTAGTCACTGTGTACTTTCAGTTTCAGTCAATGTTTGCTTTTGTTTACCCTACAAGACTAGGTGGTTAAGTTTTGGAAAAGATAATGGTTATATTTAAATACGCATGACCATCAATATTTTATAAAGAGCAGCAGCCACATCCTTAATTATGCATAACTTTAAACCTTAATACAATTAAAATGGGTGAGATATACAAAAAGTCACCCCACTTACAGTTGTTATGAATGAGGAAATTAACTATAAAGTCCATTTTTTGTATCAGGCTGTAAACATGTTTATTTCTGCTGCAATGTTTGGCATTATAACACGGAATCTATGGGGATTGACTTGCTTTTGAAACCACCCTCAAGTAACCATTCAAGGAACTGCACTTCCGTGTTTGCTTCATTTTCTTTTTTACCAGATGTGGCCAATGCTAATCACAAAAAGCTCCACTTGTTTTCTAGGTAGCCAGGAGAGTCCTGCCCAAGAATAACCCCTAAAAAATATAACTATCTAAAAATTTTATAGCTTTTTTATGAAAATAAGTTTTTCACTGTGGACCAAAGTAGCTATTGCGCAGTTTGGTGTGAGCTGGAGTAACTTAAAGTCAGACTAAAAAGCAGTGCTTCACTTGCACCTCTAACAGTACAGTGTGCCGACCACATTTGTATTACACTTCTACATGACTGCAACAAGGTGAGAATATGTCATATCCTGTTCCTTTAACCCACACAAAAAGTCAAATTTAAGGCAGCCTTATGGTGATGACAACACAGGAAGTCACTGTAAAGGTCAAGAAGCAGTCATAATCAGCACAAAGACAGTCTTCTCACTTGGACACTCTGCAATCGAGCAAATAGGCATAAAATGTTGAACTATTCCTTTAAAGGTGTTGCAGCAGTCGATGTTTGTATTGCATGTATTTTTCTCGTGTCCAAAGGTCAGGAGGAACCTTTGCTGCTTTGCCAGTGGGCTTGACTGACCACATAGTAGCATGGGCTTATGTACAGTAATTTCAGATATTTGCTAATTGTAAGTCAAGCCTTTTGAAGGGCACTTTTTACTTTCCACAGAAGTTGGAGGCACGTGATCTGATTCACAGCGTTCAGTGCTGGCAGAAGATCAGCAGCACTGTGAGCTGCCAGAGCAGCCTGGCCACGTGATTGGCTGGGAAGAGTTGACAGAGCTGATGGCTTTGGAGTGAGTGGCAGCTGAGGCGGGTGGGGTGGAGGGGTTGTGTAGGGCTGTGAATAGAGGAAATAAAAAGGGGGGAGGGTGTTTCGGGGGAGAAGTTGGTGGGCAGTGGTTTGGGATCTGCGAGGAACAACAGCGTTGCTCCTGTGCGTCTGCTCCCTGACACTTCCCTAATCTGATAACGGATGAGGACAGGTTGCCTTCGCTGTACCTGGCAAGTACCTTCCCCAACCTGCACAGGCGGATTTCGGCGGATAAGGCCAGGCTTGGCAAATGCCGGCATCCTCTGGAGAATAGTTAAAGGGTGATTAATCATTGTTTAGGCACAGAATGCGCAGGGAAGAATGGGAAAGCGGCGTTCCACACCTCTGAAGCAATTAATCCCTGTGATCTCCACCAGGTTTGTCTTGTAGATAAGTCAGGGTACAAAACTGTTCCTAATTTATCAACCCACTCATGCCATCCAGCATAAAACACACAATTTATTTCCAATCATTTATAGTCAAATTTTAAAAAGAGTGACTTTGCCACATCCAAGTGTGCCTTATATTAGCTTCATATAAACTAAGTACCCCAGATTACAATGGGAATCTTGTTTTATTGTGCACATCTGGTGGAGTCACAATGCATTTTCACATTCGCTGTCTGAATTTTTGAGTGATTGTGGCATAAATCATTTTGCTAATCAGAAACATAAGTGACATGAATGCATCTCCCCTCTTGGAACAAAGAAGCAACATATGGCTCTAAAAGCACTCAGGTCTTTTATTTCCAAGGTATATAACCTGTGCATAAACCAATATTATTGGACTGATTTGCATTTTTCTTTCATTCTGGGCTCTTTTTCAGATCTCATATCTTTGCAGATGACTTCAATAATGGATAAAAAAAGCATTTCTCCCTCGTTATATATTTGATTCTCAACTTGAGTGCAGTTAAGCAAAACATAAGACTCGGCTCAATGGTTTGTTGCAAGGTGAATTATGGCGCTGTACTTTGCGATTTGAAGAGAACATAGACCGGCGCATGCATGATAGATTTATGTAAATATGTGAGCCACCACAAAAAGTACAGTTCTTCCCTCTAATAAACTGCATTAACAGATGAACCAAAAACGACATTGATATGACAAGATGAATTCCTTTATTACGAGTGGGTTCTCTCCGGATCTCTCTGCATTGCTTCCAAATCATATTTGCCTCCTAAAATGGGAGGGGGGGAGACACACATTCTTGCCAATAATAGTAAAATGGCTCCTGTTTTAATTGCATCATTACGTACCCAATATCAGCAGTCTGCCTGCCAATATCAATATTGCCATAACATGGGTGGAATATAGATGACCCAGGGTATGCGTGGGTCTTCCATGAGTGCCTCCATGCCAGACTCATCCCACTGCCCGCTGTGCAGGGAATGGGAATGTAGGCCGGATAGCAGCTCGTCTTTCTAATGTCCCCCCGTATTCCCTTAATTGCTGACGGATCTTGTTTGGATTTTGATGGCGGCTTGGAATCTGTGGTTGCTACACATAGGAATTGATAGGCCTTTGGGGAAACATCATGTTACCCTCTGTGTATGTGTTTCTTCCTATCTGCGTGTGTCTCTATCTGTGTGTCTGCATCTGTTGGTCTGTACATGCAAATATCAGCTCTATTGTAAAACCAAGAGGTAAGGCTTTGCATAATGTACCTAGACATTATAACGATGTAACTAATATAAATGGGGGTCACAGGGGTCAAGTAGGCCACACAGGGATGCACAGAGCAGCTGGCTTACTCATGAGAACACACAGTTTCTCTAAAAATGTGGACGTACAGGTACTGGCTTTTCAGAAAGAGCAAAAATACCTGAGAAAGGTAAAAGTCTGGTAAAAGTAAAATGCTGCTTTGCATTCCTAATCCAGCAATGCCGCACGTATGGCACGGCAGCAAACTTAACAATTAGATACTGCTTTGATGAAGGAAAATTACATCTTGTAGGTCCCACTTCGAATGCACTTCACATATCCATATTAATGCATTCAAGACTGGAGAGTGAAAGATAATTTTCCTGTTTAAATATTTCATTCTAGCTTAAAATTTAGCCCGTAATTATAGCTCCCTAATGGCAAGAGCATCCAGTTTGTCCGTTTTAATTAGATTGTTGTTTAACTATTAATTATGTATCTTTGTGTCATATAGTTTTGATGCTAACAGATGGTGTAAGGGTTAGTGGCGGGGTAGCATTGGGTGATGATTTATTTACCTGCACTCTGTTAGTAAGATCCATACACTGACATTACTGTTCCTCTGCAGTTGGTCTTTGAATTAGCACGTTAGCTTACGTGACCTAATGCAGCAATACAGAACAATACAGGACAAGATGTATACATATATGTAGTATCCACAGGCCTGCAACTAACAATCCTTTTCATTAATCTGACATGTATTGAATGTATAATGACATAAAACTGGAAATATAATGCATTTGAAAAGCTGTAACTAGGGAATGTCGTACATTTTTGCTTGAAATGTTGCTTAAACTAGTGAAGTGAGTGCCAAAAAGATGCATTTTACACATATTTACATACTGTGTGTTTCCAGGCAGCATATGGTTCAATAGGTTTGCAACTGTAAGAATGCTGTAATTCAGCTCGAAACTGTTCCATTGCACATAGAGGTAGCTGTAGCATCAGATTAGATGCATGAAATATAAGCACAGTAAACATGGACTGCATTAAGACTGGAAAGTAAAAGAAAATATGCAAGTTAATAAGACGTATTACATTTCTATTATACAGTTTTATTTGTCTGTACAGCTGGCTGTCAATAGTGTTACAGTTCGGATATGAATAGGCTTTGATGTTTTTCTATTCAAACTGCCTGATACAGAAAAAAAACTATATTTCTCTCTGACTTTAAGAAATAAGAATTCTCAATAAAGTCCATATAATATGATACAAAACAAGCACAGTAAAAGAAATGTGCAGGCCAGACACCTCGTTTACAGCAAAGGTTTAAAGCCACCCTCTTGAATTTTCTTGTAAACAAACTTTATATATATATATATTATACTTTTTTTTTTTTTTCTCACCAAGACACATTCAACCACAGGAAAAACACTCAACAAACACAACAAATGCATTTGATAAACAATTTTTTTTAAATCCTGCATTTTTTACACTTGGTAGATGAGCCCTGACTCCTAAAAACTACATTCCTAGATTAACTTAACTGCATTCTCAATTATGTTTTGAGGGCAGCATATTGTCTCCCTGATTGTTTGTAAGGTGTCACAAATAAGTTTTTAATATGCATATGATTTATTCCATTGCTTCACTAGAAAGATGAAGGAGAAACTTTTAACATGTGGTTTATATTGTGAAAGGGTCTCTTTTAGCCTAGGTTTGCATAGCCAGACCATCCTGCAGTGCTGTGTCACTGCCAGAGAATGGTCTGGCTGCATCTCGTCATTCTGCTTTATGGGGGAAATGTTCTGGCTTATTTGTTTTCTTTAAACCAATCATCTTTAGTGTTGCTAAGCCCAGGATGCAGAAACGGTGTCCCTGCAAAATAGTGTCAAGGGGAACTTGTTTTGGTGGCAGGGAGGCGAGCACTCTCAATAAAATGGCTATTTCACTGAAAGAACCAAGTGGGCCTGCTTTAATGCATGATCCAAATCTTCATGAATTTTCAGCATGTAGGTTACTGTATAGAGATTATTGTTGTTTCCTTTTGCAAAGGGGATTCTATGTCATAATATTCAGATAATGAAAGGAAAGGAGATAGATGTGTGAAATGCACCAGGCTTATACATAAAGTTTGCAGGACTTATGGCAACACCACCCTTCCAGCCTCCTAACCTTGTAGTTTTTAGGATAGATATGTTTCCTTCAAAAACTTATTGAGAATGTAGTTTAATAGTATGGGAGCATAATTTTTGTTCTTGTGTTGTCCACATGTACACTCATGCATTTATGTCCATGTACAGTATAAAGACCACAATGACTCACACATAAAAACCACAGACGGTATATGAAGATGGATGAATCCTCTTTGATGTCACATAGATTTTCTGGTTTTAAAGCTCAGTGTGGTGGCTCTTCATAAGTATTGGCTAAACCAAAAATGAGCAAAGAGGTGGAGCATGAGTGGAGCTCAGGTAAACCATGCAAACATCTCTGGTCCATGAACTGTCCTGTAAGAGCACCTACCTGTCATTCAAAGAGGGAAAACCATTAGTTATGCATAACTTTAAGCCATAATACAGTTCAAACAGTTTAGTTATATAGAAATTCACCCCCCGCACAGTTGGCACAAACTGAAAAATGACCTATAGACACCAAATCCGTTGTTTGTACTAGGCTGTAAACATGTTTAATTCTGCTGTAAAGTTGGACATATTAACATTGGGGTCTATGGGGACTGACTCGCTTTTGAAGCCAGCTTCAAGTGGCCATTCGAGGAACTGCACTTTCATGTTGGTTTCATTTTTTAGTGCCAGATGTGGCCACTCTAACCGTTCTGATCTACATTGTGCCATCGCACTACTAATGGACAAAAACTTCACAGGATGCCTTTAATTAAATGGTGTGCAATACTGTTTATCCATCATGTATTATTTAAATACAGTGTTTTGCTTGTAAAAATCACATTTGATTCACATTTGAACAAACTAGTTTAGTAATACTCACTGACAAAGCAGAATATAGTTACTAATAATAACCTACCAGAACAGTTTCTTTAGTATGACACCCACTGTTAGCAAAATCCTGCTAGAGAGCCCACTGAGTGCCTTTGAAATTCTATATTCTTATGACACAAGTACAATTTGCAGCTTTTGCTTCTGATTTTTTAGGTAAAGTAACATGATCATGTGAAGCCTTACAGAGCAGTGAGTTCATCTATTTTTTTCAGCATGGCTGACCTGAGTGAGTTAGAGTCACGACCTGGCAGTGTGGTGGTGATACTCTACCATGACCAACACATAAACTTCACGCACTGCTGAACTTTTGACCTTTTTAACAGTCTCTCACCAACTACATAAAGACCCCTTTTTTTAAATTCAGAAGTTGAGTCATGCTTGCATTTGTGTCTGGGTGTTTTGTTGCACCTGGTTTGACTCTGGGCTGTACATTTGGCTGACTGTTATTTGTTTTGTCTCCTGATGATGGGAGCCTGTGATTGATGGACGGGATCCAGGACATCTCCGATCGACAGCTGTTGATAGCTCTGAAATCGAGAGCAGCAGTCGGAGCGTAACAATGAGCTCATTGCGCTCTTGGCTTGGTCGCCAGCCCAGCAAACCCCGGCACTGGGGGGACTTCATGAATTTCAACTGGGGCCACAAATGTTAGTGCACATGGAAATTGTGCTGGGGTGGAGGGAAAGGGACTAAACTAGGAATATAGCCCTGATAATTACAATAATCATTGCAAAAGCAAAAGAGGGAAAATGAAAAACTGAGCACATCTTGTGAGCAGCACAATTTTCCTGGAAGACAGCAACACTACTTAAATATTTAGCAGTTCAACAAATCTTTCCTGTATTTTGTCAGTTTTAAATCAAAGACCTTCAGTGTATTGACGTGTCAGCTGGAAAACTTCAAACTGAAAGATGTGAGCACGATATATCAGTAGGGTTTGTACTGGTCTGTGGTGGAACAGGTGACTGTCGTGGGACAGTGGAAGGAAGGAGTTTTATTAAAGATATCATTCACCTACATTGCCACATTGTTTTGTCACATTTCAGTAAAAATACGTCAATGTGAGACGAAGAACAGCTCCCTGTCAGTCACTTGGAAACACCTGCTCTCACTGCTCTTGCATGGTCTAACATGCATACAGGCTGCAGTCATACAGATTTACTATGCAAGTTATTTTAAATTTAATTTTCCTGTTTGCAGATGCTTAAACTAAAGAAAAGGAGAAAGAAACCACTAAAAGAAATGGTGCTGATGACAGATTCACTGGACAGCTAACACACTCTCAGCAAAGTGTCTGTTATTCTATGTATGTTCTGTAGGTTAATGACAGAGGTCAAGGAGTCAATGTGAGAATTAAGCATTGCTCCATATTGTGTTTTCTCTTCAAGCCATCCATATTTTAGCTTTAATTGGACAGCATCATGCTGTAATAAGCTGTGGTTGCATGGGTTTGATGCCCGAGCCCTCTGAGGTTACCAAAGCACCGGCACCACATCTGAGCTCAAATTAGCATTCTGGGCAAGCAGAACTCCCCAAGCTTAATTAAGGTAAATTCAACATTCTAGTACATCATCGGGTTTTATATAATCTTAAAACCAGTTGCGCTTGTTTGGCAGCTGTTTATTTCTTATATTAAAAAAGAAAACATTACGCTGTAGATGATTTGGCATCCCAGGATTTTGAATTTGAGCCCTCTATTATGGGAAATCTGGGTTTGCGTAATGATTAAATGCTTAATAAAAAATTCATTGTTGTTGCCAACATCTGTATTGTACAGGCTAACGGCTCACTGGAGTGTGCGAGACTTGTAAAGTTTCCAAACGCGCCGTTGAGAACCCTGGAAAGTTCACCTAAGAGTTTGCCTTCCTCATTACCAAGCTACTTCTGTGTCTGCGATTAGACTGAGAACATCTTTAATTGCTTTAAAATCTGAATGCATGATAAGAATGGATTAATTTGATTTTTCTGTTCCTACAAGTAGCAGATGGTTTATGTCTTCAGAATGCTCATGTTGTAAAATGAGATCCCCAGCTTGTCTCTGATTGGTCACTGTTAATGAAGCATGCTGGGCTGATTATTGATTTAGAAAATGAGGACAACACAAGTATTGTGTGTTGCAGTAATAAATTAAAGACACGCTTTGTTTTATAGATGACAGAAACCTACCTTAAATAACACAAAATATTGGTTTTTCTATTCAGGTGGCCCGTCAAAGTAATTTTATTGTTTATTTAAAAACAGGCACTTTTATAGTTGCCACTAACAAGCAGATGGTCGACTTGACTTATTTGTGTTTTGTGTTTCTGAATGACCGATCAGATGCATGATGGGAAATGCAATGAGCTGCTTGTCAGGGAAGAGACAATTCACGGGAGAGGGCCCGCGAAAGCTGTATACATTCCCAATTTAGTCCCATCTCTGTGGTTTTTAAGGTTAGTAATTTTTTTTGCATTATTATTGGCTGTTGCGAGAGCAGCTGTTCCCCAGCCTCCTTCCCTTCCGAATTACCATCCTCACACTGACAGACAGGCAGCTGATGGGGAAACTCGCTGCGTGCATGAGGAGATCCAATTCGGCGATGAAACTAATGTGCTGCATCGGTGGGGGGGTGGAAATGTGGCGGCCCCAGAGAAAGACGGGGAGGTCCAGACAGGTTCACACAGTGTCAGGGACCAGCTCGGCCTGGGTCTGGGTGAGCAGGGGCGGTAACTTTATCTCCGACTGGAGTCAGATCCTTGCCTGTATTTATTTATTTATTTACCTAATTATTTATTCATTTATTTATTCTGCTCCCTGGATACAATTCTTGTTTTTTGGCTGCTGATTCCAAACTGGCAGCCCTCCACTCGCTGAAATGAAAGCACTCAAAGACAACAGATACATTTTTCATATTTAAAGGGAAGCACAGAGGGTGGACACAATAATAGAGACACCTGTGCAATATAATATATTCCAGTGTGAGAAAAACCGCAACTGCACCATAGAACTGAATCGATGTCTTTCTGACACTGCAAGCCCAACAAAAGTAACACATTTTATTAGGGTTCGAGCACCAACGGTGTAAGAACCCTATTGAAATTGCTTCGTTTCTTATTATTCTTATTTCACCGCCGCATCGCGGCGGCTTTTGTGCCACTTCCCCTACTCCAAAACGCGTTTAAATCGCCACACACATTGGGACGGTGTCCCAAATTCACCTATTAGGGAATTACACATGTCAATGGAAAAATGGCTCAATAGCGCCCCCTACAAAATGAAAAAGGGCACCTACCCTTGCATTTGGAGGCACTTTCACGTAGACCTCCGAAATTTTATACACACATGTATCATGCCATGACGTAAAAAAAAGTCTCTTGGACCTAAACCCACAATGCAACAGGAAATCCGCCATTTTGAATTTAATCTCAAAAATTGGCCATTTTGGCCCATTGAGGAGCAAAAGTTATCAAAAGTTCTTGTAGAATCAAGACGGTGTGCGCGCGGTAGCGCGCAACGTTTTAGCGTGTGGCAATTTTTGCTCAAAATTGGCTCAAAATTGCCCCCTACAGGCATTTAAATATTCATCCCCCGAAGTACATTTCACCTAGAGCTATGAAGTTCGGTACACATATGTATCACGAAAAGACGCACAAAAAAGCCTCAAGAACCCATACCCACAATGCAACAGGAAAGCCGCCATTTTGAATTTACTGTCCACCATTTTTTTCCAGAAATTTCACACTTTCAAGAGCGAACTCCTCCTAGAGATTAACTCCGACAGATCTGAAAATTGCACCACATATACTACAGGTGGAGTGACAAAAAGTTATCAAAGGTTTCTGTAGAATCAAGACGGTGTGCGCGCGGCAGCGCGCAGCGTTTTGACATGTGGCCATTTTGGCCATTTTTGGCCATTTTTTCAAAAATGTACCATTTTCAAGAGCTAACTCCTCCGAGGGGTTAATTCC
>OMNN01031226.1:0-14988 GCA_900302755.1 Chromis chromis | reverse complement strand
TACACCGATCAGCCACAACATTCTGACCACTGACAGGTGAAGTGAATAACATTGATCATATTGGTACTATGTGGTGTTCTGCTGGAAAACCTTGGCTTTTAACATCAATGTTGATGAGACTTAGACACCCAAATAAACATTGTCCCAGAACAAACACACTCCCTCATGCAAATGGAAATCCCAAATGTCACTGGCCTACCCCCACAGGAAAATGCCCCCCACCACATGGCAACAACATCAACCAATCAGGAACATCTTGAGGAACATGACAATGGCCCAAGATGTTGATTTGACCTCCAAACTTCCTAGAGCCCATTCTGATCAAGCATCAACAGGATGCAGTGGAACAAGTTGGATTGACAGAGGCCCCACTGCACAAGCCAGAGTACCCAAAGGATCCATTGCCAACGTCCTGGTCCAGACCCCATAGGACACCCTGAGAGGTCCTCTTGTCCATGCCCAATGGTTCAGAGCATTTTGGACCACATAAGGGGGACCAACACATTATTAGGCAGGTGCTCATAACATTATGCCTGATCGGCATTGGTAATATTCTATCACCTTACAGTAAATGCATCACAAGTTGAACATAAGGGTATTTTCTCTTATGTAAAATTAAAAAAAGCAAAAGTTTATATGCATTGTTTTGAAAATACAGGCCCATCAGCAGGAACTCAATGCATCATAAGGATTCAAATCGGATATTTTTTTCAATACTCTATATACTAATATGTTTTGATGACAGACTCAATCCTTATCGGCATTGAGGACACCCAATTTGTGGAAAGATGTTCTGTCATTTTTCAGAGACTTGTTTTTTAGCTGCTCTTTGCTGGTTGGGTTGTGTTGCTCTACCTTTCTTTATAAAATACCCCAAAGGTGTTTTATTGAATTCAAATCAAGCGATAAAATTGGCCAGGTCACAGTTCGCGTTTTCATATCTAGAAAATCTTGTGTGACTTTTACTTTGGATCGTTTTCATGCTAATATATTCTTCTGTTGGCCTATTTTATCATTACTGACCGACAAAAGCTGCAGCACAGAGCAGCTTTTTAAAGCCTTCTGGGACCCTTCAGTAGGTTTCCCAACTCCAGCCTCAGTCCGAATATTAACTTAAAGCACTGATACCCTAAAGCAGACCAGTAAAATCCTGTTTCATAACCCCTGAGTTGAGGTTTTTAATTTTACTTTTAGTAACTTTCTTGCCTTCTTGCTTTGGTGCAGCTCTGTAAAAGCAGCGCTGCAGTTCACAAGGGCAAAAAGAGAATAACCAACATTAAAACCAAATCAGACATCCATGCACCAACACCTGTCATTTAACGGAGAGCAGCACGTTGTTCAGAAGTGTTGGTGCATTAATAATAGATTTTATGTATTCTTTGCGGAAGAATGATTGAGCAAAGCTTGTAGACAAATGAAATCATAACATGGGTTTTCACACATGGAAACAACATACAGGCACGTGTGATTCAGAGGCAGGAGGTATCCTAGCACCAAAATAACAATACGTATTAATGACCCTTAGTAAATATCTAAAACCCAGGAGCCAGGATGCTTCAGGATCACTCACTAAACCTGTGATTTGTGACCACGCTGCCCAAAACAACCACAATAAACGACCACTGACTGGATTGTCGGGGAGAACAATCCACTCTACCTCTACAAAAGACACCCGTTTAAAAATGCATTTACCTCTGAAAGGTTTCAGAACAGATAGAAGCTCATGTAAAAGACCAATCCTTTTGTTGTGAACAAATAAGATGTGATTTTTGTACAAAACAGTGTAATTGGTAAATATTGATTTTTCTATCAGATTGGGTTTGATAAGGATCACAGAGATGGTTGCAGGCTCAATGAAAACTTTCTAAAGCCATCTGTGCTTTAATGAAGACGAGTGAAGGCCAACAGACTGGCTGCTATTCAGAAAGGTCCTATAGAACTAAAATAAATTCTGTTATATTCAAAAAGAAATGTACTTTCTAACAGTGAGATAAAAGCTGTACGACGTGAAAGAAACACATTCACATTCAAAGAGCTACAGGGTTTTTGTTAGGAGTTTAGAGGAGTGGTGGCGTCATCAAGTCCAACCCTGTCTGCACAAAGTTACGTTCTGATACAACTAAGCTGCATTCTCAAATAAATGTAACGTCTGACCTGTCATTTGGTGGGGAAGATGGGCTGTTTGAAAGTAGGACAAACTCTATGCGTCCCGTCATAGATGAGAAACCATCAGTCTAAGAATTACGTTTTCTTTCTTTCTTTCCTAAGTTTACTTTCAGTCTTTTCACTTGATTTCTGGATTAGGTTTAGGAAAATCCCATGCTTTGTGAGATACTTCTACATGTTAGATGCATGGTTGGGGTCAGCCCTATGTTCCCACAACCCAATGGTCCCACAGCCCTATGTTCCCACATTTTGAAGATTTGTTTCTTTTCACTGAAAATTTTGAAAATTAGGCCCTATGTTCCCATTCGTTTACACGAAGGGAAAATGTAGATATTTCCACACGGTTTGGCCTCTCATTTACACCAAAACCCTGTTTTTATCTTAAGAAAATGATTATTTCTCAAAAAAAAAATCTTAGAAATGTGGGAACATAAGGCTTTGGGAATATAGGCACGCACCCGCATAATTACTTGGTTCGGGTTTGGAAAAATGTCATGTTTAGGGTCAAAATACGACACTTTTTACTACATATTTGAAGCATCTCCTGCATTTTCCAAGTCAAATAATTGATTAGATGGATAAAAAGGAGCAACAGTGAAGCAGTAAACTAAATGGAAAAGATATGTTGATTAGAAACGCATTGGTAATTCGTTAAAAATGAACGTAATCTAACAGAAAATGCATTTCTGAGGATTGCTGTAGGTTTAGGCACCAAAACTACTTGGTTAGGTTTAGGACAATATCCTGGTCTGAGTTAAAATAAAACTCTTTCACGACATGCGTGAAGCTTCTCCTCTATTTTCTGAGCTACCAGAGTCCTGCTCCATCTAATATAAAACTGGTTAGCAAATACATGTTTGGAAATAGATTTGTGATTTGTCACAGACAAACATAATCTGGCAGAAAATAAGATTCCCTCAAAACATAATTGAGAATGCTTGTTTTGTAAAGAAACTTAATTTTGGGAAACAGGGCTGATTTGAAGGTTAATATATTTCCTCCTAGAGTCTGTCTGTTTTTCACAAATAAGTTTCTAAACATATTGTTTCCATTTATTGTGTTGCTTTTCAACTGTTGCATTTTAACCCAAACTGTGCTCTTGTCCTAAACCTAACCAAGTCCTTTTGAGCCTAAACTAACCAAACAGTAAGTGAAAACTAAACTTTAGTGTAAGAATAGATGAGAATGCAAACTCCAGTCTCCTGAGTGAAGCTGACCTCCATCCTCACCTCCTACATCTTATGCAGATTTTGTGGCTGTTTCAAACTGAAAGCATTTCCGACTGATCACAGGCTTACCTTTCAGCGAGAAAATGCATCTCTTTCAAAATGAAATTATGTTTCTTTCAAAAGGAAAATGAGAAAGCAGCTGGGTTTGTATAGGAATGTAATTCTGGGGAGACGGGGTTTGGAAATGTGACATCTGGAGGAACATCAGGAAACAGAAGATGTTGAGAGAATAGAAAAATATGAAGAAGCTGTTCAGTTGAGGACAATTGAGGTAAATTGAGGTAAATTTGTGACAATGGCAGCCAGAAAGACAAAAGTGAGAAAAAGGAGTTGCGACAGATTCTTCTTTCTCACTCTCAGCCACAACGGTGCTGTTGCAAGTCAATCCCCATCAAATGCTTCATGATAAAACAAATGATCCAAGCTGCCAGAAACACTCAAAACATTCAACCTCAAGGTGAAGTAGGAGTGAACTTTAAAGTCAGCCTCTTTCTCTCCTGGAACATAACGCTGCTTGAGAGCTCAAGCACTGCTTTGTTTGTAATTAATTAGGCATTAGCACAAGCATACAGACCTGAGAGGCTGGTTGATCTGTGGGATTATAAAGATACGAACAAGACGAGGAGGGATCGACCTTCATCTCAAGTCAGGGTCAGAAACAAACAAAGTCCGAGAAAGTCAAGAAAACTGCAACGTGTGAAGACAACTTGTACTTTTCTTTCACAAATGTCACAATGCACTGAGTCGTTTGTGTTGTTAAGGCAAAACTTTGTTAATTAACCAGATGTTTTCTAACACTGTTGGTCGTCCAACCGCTGCCTGTTTTGTTTCACGTCAGATGGCACTACTACAGTTTTCTCTCTGATCTTTGTTTTAAAAGTGACGATTATTGCACCGCCACACTTCGATGGTGATGACAACACCGCCATGCAGTAAAGTGAATCAGTGATGAATCTGTCGTGACTTTTCTGCTCGCCTTAGGCCAGTGATAGCAGGCAGCTAAGTCAAACATGTAGTCAAAAAATCTCTTGCAGATCATCTAGTCTTTAAAAAAGTTTCAAAAAAGAGACTTCATACAGTTTTCAGGGTCTGATGCGAATGTTTATTCAATACACGAATGCACGAACAAACATGAGCAAAAATCTTGAGATTTGTACTACCGAACAAAGGGTTGCAAAGATTTTTATACTTCCAAGCTTCGTCTGTGAAACCACAACCCATCTCTTCTTAAAAACCAATCACAATGTCTCAATGCTCATTTTGTTTGCATTATTCATGTCTGGGGCGTGATCTAATCGTATTAAAAGTTGAATCGCCTCCCTTTTCTTAGAAGTCTCCTCCCTCCTTGTTTATGCTGAGCCGACATATTATTCTGCTGACTGCACAGTTTTCCAAGGGTACCATGTCCACCGCTTTTACAACTTTTTGGCTCCACCTTGAAGTTGGCCTTATGCCCGCCGTTGTACCCCATACGCATGCGCAAAGAGAACTTCCAGTTTCAGGCCCCGAGAGCAAAGGCGCCTGCGCAAGAGAGCGCCTCCCCTGTCAAGTCTGGCCTTAACACAGAAATGTGTCTTGGGCTGCACTTTACATGGAGTTACAGTTTATACATGTTATCCAATTCCATCCTTCATATAGTGCTTTTTTGCCTAATTTAAACATATTTATTTAGAACTAATTAAACACCCTATTTTCCTAGTTTGAGCATTTGTTCAATTTAAAAATACCACAACAGCTTCATAAGGTATTCAGACCCCTCTGTTTTATTTACTTTACTCCACTTACACCTCAATTTACTCCAAATAAGTCATAATAACAAAGTAAAAGCATGTCTTTTTAGCAATGTTTGCAAATGTATTTAAATTGAAACTAAAGTCAGTCATTTTTTTTAGCATGCAGACCCTTAATTAAGTACTTTGTAGAATCCCTTTTGACAGTCTCGACAGGCTTTACAAACCTGGATTAGGGCAGTTCATCCCATTCTTCCTGGCAGATCCTCTCAAGCTCTTGAGAGACTTGTCGTGGTTGTAGACTTCACACGATTGCTGTGCTGAAAGGTGAACTGTCGCCCTTCTCTTAGGCCACTGCTCTGGAGCAGGTTTTCTTCTTCAAGGACTTCTCTGTATTATGACGGATTCACTCTTCCTTCACTTCTGTACTCTTGTCGCTGCTACTGAGAGGCACCACTAGCATGACGCTGCCACCACCACGTCTCATGGTACAAAAGGTATTAGCCAGATGATGAGCAATGCCGAAGGTTAACCAGACATAGTTCTCGGAGTTCTGTCCAGAGAGTCAAACTTTTGTCTCATCAGGCCAGATAATCTTTTTTCCTCATGCTCTCAAAGTCCCTTAAATGCTGTTTGGCAAACTCCAAGTAGGTTGCCTGTTTCTCAAGTGGCGTCCTTCTATCCACTCTTGTGTAAAGTCTGTCTGATGAAGTGCTGCTGAGACGGTCGTCCTTTAGGCAGGTTCTTCCATCTCTGCTGAGGGTTTCTCAAGTTCAGTTAGAGTGACTACTAATACACATGTAAAAGTTTTTAAAATCATGTTTTTACTTTCATCATGGGTTTTTGAGAGTAGTTTTTTATCATTTTAAATCAACTCCACAATAGTAGGTGTGCAAATAGTGAAAGGGTCTGAATAGGTTGTAAAGCAGCTGTAAACACAGGATATCATGTTTGATTGAGCGCTACAGAATATGTGGCTGTGATTTATCTCACAATCTAAAATGACATTTTTCCCCCTTGCTTTTTATCCCCCTCCTCTCGATGGTTGTCTATAGGGATAGTTTTACATTGTTTGACATTTTCCTAATCCTTGTGAAATGCTCCACGTCTGAGAAGCTGTGGGTACCTACCTGAGGTGGACTCTCGCTGACACACACCTTGGCAGTGCAGAACAAGAGTCCATTCTCTTTCACTGCAGACCATGAAGTAAATACATGAGTGGTGTAACAGAAACGCTTCAGATGATGAATTGCTGCAAGTTCATTGGTTAGACTCTGACTTCATGTCTGAGTGAGTGACATTTCCTAAGAGCTAAGCTTTTCAACTTGTCCTGGGCTCTGTAAGAGCCACCCACAAATGCCACTTGAAACCCAAGCCAACAGTTTCTATCAAACAATGAGTCAGGCATACAAAAAACATACAATCCTCACCCTACTTGTGTGTCAGTGAATTGAAACATTTTGCTATTAATGTTTCCAAAACCGTAGTTGACCGACATTATAGTCAGGCACCCTGTAGTGTAACATAGAGCCTAAAAGCTACATTAAAGCTTCATGTAAATTGTTGGGTGTGTGAAAACAATATCACGCCACAAATGAAACCGCAAATCAAAATAGATTTGTTGTATTTTATTCTCTGTATGGGTAGAAACGTATAAAAATAAGCTTTTATAACAATAAATGAAGCTATTCCGAAAAATTAAAAGTGATTACCAAAAAATGACTAATACAAATCATTTTGTATGACACACTCTGAATTTATTTTTCGCTGTTTTTTGATAATATAAGTACAACACAACAAAATATATTAATTCAAAATCTTAATTAAAGCGCCATTCCATTTACAGTCATCTCCTGAGTTAGAAACATACAATGCAGATGGAATTTTAAGTACCGTATCAGACCTAGTGCTGCAGTACAGTTATTGCTTTCGCTAAATGTTTGAAGATGTTGCTCCAGGAAACTGTATGTTATTTGGTATAAGTAATTATGAGTGGTAATAGCCCATGATTTATCGTCGTTATATAGGTTCAAAGGGCAGTGGTGACCTATTGGTTTGTGAAGCGAAACCATTCGGTGGGTCGCTGGTTCGAGCCCCCGGACTGGCGAGACCGCTTGTCCCAGTCACCACCACTGTGGGCCCTTGAGCAAGACCTTTAACCCCTGACTGCTCCACGGGCGCTGCACCACGGCAGCCCACTGCTCCTAGTATGTATAGTTAAGGTTAACTTTGAATAGGATGGGTCAATGCAGAGAAGGAAGGAACCCAAGGGGATCAAAAAAAGGTTAGATTAAAGTATGTTTAAGATGATTGTAACATTTTACTGATTACTTTTAAGGCCCTTTGTGGCCTATTTCCTCGCTGTATGTCTGAACTTTTAGTACCTTGTGCCCCGGTACACACTCTGAAATCCTCAGGAAGAGATCTTTGTCTCTTCCAGGGGTCCAGCTGCAAATGAAAAGGACCCTGAGGCTCTGAAACAATCTCTTTTAAGCTCTTCTTAAAACATACTTTTATCGGAAAGCCTTTCCTGATTTTATTTGAGTATTAATTTCCTTTGAAAAGTCTTGTGTTTCTTTCAATAATATGCTTATCTTTCCAATCAC
The DNA here is from genome assembly GCA_900302755.1 of Chromis chromis. Lineage (NCBI taxonomy): Eukaryota > Metazoa > Chordata > Actinopteri > Pomacentridae > Chromis > Chromis chromis. The sequence goes on along the minus strand of OMNN01031226.1, from coordinate 7,257 downwards.
CGTCTTGGTTCTATAGACCATGTTGTATTTTTATCTGATTTCGGAGTTGTGTGTGTGTGTGTGTGAGATGTTAGCAACACGAGCATGCTGACAGAGGTGATTAAATTACTGTCATCAGCTGTAAAGTATGTAGCTAGGCCCAAATGTCAGTGTAACACTTACCCAACTGTTGTGTTTGTAGCCCCAGAGGAGGAACTAAAGGCCCAGTTGATTCAACGTCACAATGATGTCTCTCTGCCTCTCCTCATCACCGCAGAGCTGCTCCAAGCCAGGTTAGATTAAAGACACTCAGAGTTATAGTTAGGAGCTGTGGTTCTGGGAAGGTATCTTAGCTCCTTACATGCTTATAATAACTTATTGTAAGAGTTGGGCTTGCTGCGATTGACAGCATTGTGTCAGGAACAAATAGACTCATTTAGCAGAGTTAACTTAAGTGCGTCAGTGTTGCACAAGTATGTGCAGAGGAATTCACAAACTATTCTGCAGGGAAAAGTGAACAACCTTTGTTCCAGTGGTATGTGTGTGTGTGTTCAGAGTGTGCACAGAGAGGAAGGGCTGTTCACAGACGGGTCTGTTGTCAATGTGTTTGTGAGATGGAGACAGAGAGAGAGGGAGACAGATGGGGAGTAATACAATGCAAGATTTGACCCATTTTAAAGAGGAAAAATTGTAAAAATCAATCATGTGGCAGTCAATGTTGATATTATGACTGGTCACCACAAATAAATTGATGCTTGGGAAACACTGATCTGACGCCATTGGACTGATTCAAACAGTGTTGGACGACTGGAAAATTTTAAAACGTTGCCCAACCCTAGTTGTAAATGTGCAGACGGCTGCATAGTTAAGAGATTGTTGAAAAAGGGATGAAAGGTTTTGTTTTAGCTCCAGCTAGCGGTGATCCACAGATGACAGCGTGTAACAGTTTGATGCTGGGAAATGATGCACAGTAGCAGAAGCATTATAACACTTAAGAGAATTCAGGTGTTACTCTGACTTACAGGCTGGATGTGGTGTCCTGTGGTTCTTGATAGACATATCAACTGAACATACTTGGAATGCCAGAATGCACCTCAGCATTGTTATTGACCAGGTGCATCCCGTCATGGTCGCCCTCTGTCAGGTTCACGTGTTGTGTCACAAAACACTCGAGATGTTTTCAGGAACTTAGGTGTGCAGCTTGAATGTGTGGAGTGCAGAACCTATATTATGTTGTCAAGCCAAGACGGACCAAAATTCTTGTTGAACCTTGTTGAATCTCTGCATATTTCAATCCCCAAGGCACTTGGATACACAAATGAGGAACAGCAACCTGACTTGGACTCCTTCAACACCCTTGAGACATTTGTCTTGAGACATCAAGGCAAAAAGCTGAAGAGACTTGACTTGGTGACCCATGAATATTACAAAAAGTTCTACTCAGTGTAGATTTGCCTTTTGAAGCTCTGCCAAACTGTCTATGAATAATTAACAATAACCAGGAAACACACGTCATCTCCACGTCTGACCTAATGCATCCTTTGAGGTGCAGCTATTAGCAACAAAATATAATGGAGAAACTCTAAATTTAGATGAGAGAAATTGTCCTATTATACTTACTGCCTGGTACAGAATGTGCATATTGTACATTTATATATTTTTTTAATCAAAGCTGTGTTCATTTATGCCAACACTCAGTCAATTTGTCTTTACATATTTTGTACAGTACACTAAAACAACGTGTGTTAGTTTTTATATTTTGATAACTGTGATGTAATGTGTTGCTGCTGTAACATAGAAATCTCCCCCCTGTGGGTTGATTAAAGTACCTTCTCTCTCTCTCTTCTAAGTGATATAAATTATCCAGGTACATCAATAATATCGCCTCTTGGCCACTGCGTTCTTGTCATTTCCATACTAAGAACTGATGGACGGGTTCCATCCAAACTTGCTTTTTAACTTCCAAGTCATGTCTCAAAGACTTCAGATGTGATTGGACTCAGTTCAAAAGACTGTAAAGTACCTCTGACCTACCAATCACGCAAGTGCTCTCGAATCCTGAACAAGGCATACCTCCCAACCCTCCATATTTTTAACCAGACACAAGCTGCTTTTCCTAATGAAAGGTTTGGAGGAAGAAGTCGGGGATGTAGGTGGATGGATAAAGTGCACTACTAGGCTCTTTGGCTCTAGTAAAGCTGAACATTAAAATGGACAAAATAAGCTGGCAGTTAAACTGTGGAGCTGCACTCGAGGTCTTGACTGCAAATCTCTGCAGACTCCCACATAGAACAGTAGTGAAACCCAATCCCAACTGTAAGGCAAGCCCAGCCTGTGTTTGTGCGTACATGTACCGTATTTGTGTGCATGCATACATGTTCAGACAGCTCGAATCCAAAAGTGCTATAGTTCATGTCAGCAAAGCAGCTGGGTGTTTATGGCTGCAATGGAACACAGTGTTTTCAGTGAGGAGAGAGGCTGGAATATACGTGTCTCATACAAATACATTTATTAGCTATGTTTGTAATAGCACCCCTTTTTTTTCTCCTCTTTTGATTCACTGGCTACATGACAGTTAGTAAATGAATTATTTAGAGCATTTATTTTTCGTTGAAAGCAGAACCTAAATGGCTTTCCATGTTTTAAAACACCATGCTATTGAAACTATAGAAGGCTTCTTGTAGTCTACCAGTAGACAGAAAAATATTTCACTGGTCCTCTGAGTGCAGTCTGACAGATATTCCACCTCTTATAGACTATGACTTCATTGCAGAATGAATAATAAATAGGTGAGATGGAGACAGGCACACAGTGCAGAAATATGTTGCTGCTGAGGAGTGGATTTGGTTTTTTGTTATATATTTTTTCTGTTTATCAGCTTTATTTTTACTGGCTACACACTGAGTGTACTAGCATCTGTTTACCGAAAACGCCATCTGGGAGTAAAATTAAAATATACACACACAAAAAAAACATGAAAATTGACAAAAAGAAAGAGAGACAACCAAAGCACAACCATGAACTGTGAAATACAGTTGCAGTCAGTGATAGAATGTAATGCCTTGACAGTAAAACAAGAGCACTTTCAGCGTTGCTCTAAATGAAAACAATGTAATGGGTCGATCTCAATTAAATGACCATACTTGCTGTGGCATCTCTAAATCAGTTTTTCATTGATTACCATACTTGCCATAGGATCATTTCTATGCATATTAAACATGTTTTAGCTAGGTGTAGTGAAGTCTAAATTACCTGTATTTCAGCCTCTTAGTTCATCCCTCTTGAAGTTTACATCCAAAGCTGCACAACTGAACAATTTTACAGGAACAAAAAGGCACATCTAACATAACAGTTACCTTTGTGTGCATTTCATCACCTTTTACCTCATCATATTGGTTTTTGGCCCTTAGTCTCTCATTCACATTGTTTTCATTTTTCAGCTGTTTTCAAAAGACCACCTATCCAGCAGCCAAGAGGCAAAGAAACGCAGGACACAATTGCACAGTTCACTTTTATTAAAGATAATACAGGTGAGTAAGAGATAGAATCAGCAGGCTGAGGTCTGTAACGGCTGAGCATAAACACCAGGTGAAAGAGGCAAAAAGAAGCAGGTAGAAAGCATAGGACTGGAGGTTACACTGTGCCTGTTGTTCTCTGAGTGAAGAAACGCTCTCTCCACATATGTACCAGGAATGTCCCGTCCTGACAGATGACATGGATAATTGTTTACAGTAAGTCACACCAGTTGTTCTGGCAAGCATGAGTAGCCTATAGAAGACACAGGTGTGCAGACTCATTCATCTTTCCTTGATCGGCTCCTGAGATGGCGAGATAGTCTCTTCACTCAGAGAACAACAGTCACAATACAATGAAGAACTGTATTTTACTTTGTACCTATCTCTCCTCTCATATGTATGGGGATTCTATAAGACACAGAGGATCCTGAAACCATAACCAGTCCTCTACCAAATATAAACCTCGGTCCCAGATCCAGGCTACAAATGACCTATAAACATAAAGGTGCTGCTCAAGCTAGCCTGACAGGTGTAAGACTAACTGACAGGTGTAGGCAGCACAGACCAATGAGAGCTAGACCACCAGGCCTGTTGGGGAACCACTGATAATACCTATAGCTGAGTAACACACAGTTAACTCCCCAAAGGGAGCAGATAAAACTCGATTCAGTCAGTAGAACTGGGTGAATGCAGGTGGAGTCCACCAGGTAGTCCCTATGCAGAGCTCTCCCAGAGATACCCCTCTCCACAGCACATAGCAATGTGCAGCCCCACAGGTTAAGTGTTCCCACAAACAGCCTGATAGTCCAGTAGAAAAGTCAAGCTATTGACAATGGTCGACCCAAACATTCCTCTTTAAAGCACGCAAAGAGTTAGTTAGTCAGTCATTTGCAATGAAGGAATGACTGATTGAATCACTGACCAGTGACAGGTTAGTAAGATAGTTGGTGAATGTAGTGGAACATTTAGCAGCTATGTAGCCTGATATTTCCCTCAGCAACTGATGGAGACCAAAACAGAACTAAAATAGGAAAGGCTTGCCTTTGCCAAGTGGACAGAGGAGTGATCATAATAGCAAGACCCTGTTTTGTATTCATCTCTTACAATTTAAGTGCCACTCGAGTTGTGTTTAACCAACCTGAGGGATATCAACAAGTCAACCAAGTTGTTGTTCAGTATCTGGATTCATGAGGTGCTGAACACACTGGTAAATAGATGGAGTATTTAATAAGGTACTGATGTTAACTTCTGACATGCAAATGTTTCCTTATCAAGTCAGAAAGACAAAACTATGCTACATGATACTTGTATGCAGTCATGATGTGTATAAAAGTTGCATGTCACTTTTCATTCAGTGAGAAGTCTGATTACGCACAAAGTCACAAGCATCATTCTTCAGCACGTTCCTGGGTTTGAGTCACACAAGCCTGGTTTTGTGTGCCACAACAAGGAGGTTCTGGAAAGGAGAACCAAAGTAGTGTAGGTATGTGCAAAGAGAAGAATGGCACTATTGTCTGCGGCTGGTTGCAGAGTGCAGAATCTTGTTAACCTTTGGAATCTGGCTTAGCATCAGGCTGGCAGGCACACAAGGGTTGGCACCTGCCTTTGATATGCCTGAACAAGGAGGAACGTGGGTAACCTTGTGTCTCATGCACTTATCTACAAACACACACACACTTACAGTAGGTTGGAAAAAATCAGTTTTGTGAAATGTAAACTTTTTAACTCCAATGCACTGTGATGCTGTGTTCCCAGTCTATACACTGAAGTCATGTTTGTAGCATGTATACTTGCAGTATTTTCAACATTTCCAGGTTTTTCAAACAAATGCAGCCTACCAATTCCTCAAAAACCTCATCAGCCAATCTGAGGTATTGTGTCAGTGTCGATGTCAGTATTTAAAATAATGCAGAGATTCACACACTAGTTGGTGACTGTGTGTGCAGAACCATTTTTAGTGGCATCCCAGTAAGACCAAAGTTGTGTCTGTCTGTGTCCCGTGATATATATTTTCTAGTCTGGAGTAGAATTTCATGGTCTGGTGAGTTAAAAGCAGTACGAGGGCCCCAGCGTTGAGGCATGCTCATTTTATCATTGACTGACCTGAGACAACCCTCTGCTGTTGTAATTGCTTACCAACCTAAAAATGGGACCAATTCTCTACACCATGGTTGCTCCCTTGTACTTTTACTTTTGTTGCTTTTCGCCTTGATATCGTGCCAATTCCCCTTATAAAACTTCCTTTGGCCTCACGCCAGACTCACTAAACGTGCCCTCGAATGACCCTTTGGCACAGTCCCTGCTCTGGTTTATCCATGAACTGCAGGTGTTCCTACTGGTTGTGACCATGTCCTCACCCCCTACTGCCCCTAAATGGGCACTTGCCAAAGGATTCACATGCCCAGGGGGTCCGCATCAGAATGGTTGCACTTGGGCCAGGAATTGGACTCTGGGAGGGGAGTGCTTTATCTTGAGGCCAAAGGCACAACACTGCAGCATTGTGGCCATCGTCTAATAACAATGACACAGCAGAACCAATCGACATCAGTAGGAACTTAGACACAGCTGCAGCTACAGACCCACAATGACACAGCATGGCACTCCCAAAAGGGACACGATGTTCCGTCTTGGAGGCTTTTCCTGAATGTGCACTAAAAATTTTATGAAGATGTCCTTTGAAATTTTGTTCTCGTTTGCATAACAAATAGCCAAAGTGGAGTTTTTCAAGGTAAAACCATTTAATTTTCACACCCTAAAGAAAATTTCCTACAAATTCTTTTACTTATTGATCAGAAAAAAATGTCAGTGATTATATATAGTCCAGACTATAATTACATTTTTGGGCATTTACACATTTTTGTGCTTCATTTAAAATACAATAATGGACATTAAAGTGCCAAGTCTCAGTCTTGAGTAGTTTTGTAGTTATTGTAGGAAGAACTGGTCCTTTTAACAGTGTTCAAACTGCAAGAATTCAAAAGTTTCTGGACACTTGGCTACTAAAGCTTTCTTGGGCAGCTGTGTCAGACCAGTCTCCCAGAAAATTCCATTCATATACAGTTAAACCACTTTCTAATTCACATTTTGAGGGAAACTTGTTTCCATCAAATGACATTTGTTTGTGACGTATCACAAATACATTTCAAATCAGAATATCTTTTAACCCACATGTTTTGGTCATGCCCTGTTTTAGCTCCCTATTGGTCTGTTATCTTTGAAACGCTTTCAAAGGCACTTAACATTGATATGCAACAGTGCAGCAGCAGCTATATTTGGTGTTATAGACAAAAGACATTATACAATACCAAAAGGACATGAAAATATAATCGCTTTTACAACGTTGCTTACACGGAGGAGGATACTTCTACATTGGAAATTCAAAAAAACGCCTAAAGTATCTTTGTGATTAAGTGACCTCATGCAGTTCATACAGTTGGAAAAGATAAAATACTCACTCAGAGGTTCTAGAGATAAATTCTTCTCAATCTGGGACCTGGTGTTGACATATTTGGATAGACTTAAAGTTCTGCCGAATACAACCTAGCAGCAACTTCTTTGTGCAAGCCACAGTATGTCCGCTCAATAACAACACTCGGTATGATATTATTTATTTGTTTTTCTTTTATTATTCTGTATTTATTTTCTCACCTTCATGGATTTTATGTTTGTTGGATATGCAAGTGTCAGATGCTGTATTCCCTATATGCTAGTCTAGGTGAGTGTCCTCCATGTTTTTTTTTTTTTTTTCTTTTTTTTTAGGTAG